>LQRL01022618.1:14399-34269 GCA_001703475.1 Hydroides elegans
TTTGACATTTTTCCTATCAAACTGAGTGAAAAAAAAGTTTTTGCACGTTTATGTGTTATTTCTCAATATTATAGAATTTCTTATTCAATATTAAAATATTATATTTTTGACATTGAAACCAGGTGATGCAGATATAACGACACCTCTTCTTTACATTGAGACGACCGGACCGGGTGAGCTCAATATTATAGAAGACGGTATATTAAATGAATATTCCGGTGGTATAGTCATGGCATTACCACAACAAGGGCCAGCAGGAATATTTCCACCTTCAGCATATGGTGTTTTACATTTTCAATTATCCCAGGTAATGTGTTTTATCTGTATTTATATATCTAAATCAAACAAAAGCTGATTTGAATATGAGTTTACATTTGCAAATTTGAATATGAGTTTTCATTTACAGTTAATGTATAATTCTGTTGTTTGTTATTAATACAGCATGACGCAGACGAACTTGGACAAATGACAATATCCGTGCGGCGCCTTCCTAATGATGAAACTCAAAACATTTATCTTAATCAACGCAATGAATTCAAACCTTTGAAAGCGAGCGACGAAACATGGCAATTGGTTTGGACTAACTTCCGTAGCTATGTTGGCGATACTATGAACAGTCTTCAAAAATGCTTGAGTGATGTGTCTACTACAATGAGTTTAGCTGGACATCGCACAGCTTTGACAAGCAGGATGATTGACTATCTTATCAAAGTTGCAAATGGTTATCTAACAGGTAGATAATTAGTTTACGTTTCTAGATATAATAACTCTTTTCAGATTTTATATATTTTTAACACAAGAAACATTTGTGAATCTTAAAATGGTGGGTCTTTGTTGTTTTTAGGAGATAACCTTATTCGTGTACAAGATGTTACGATGGGATCATCTAGGTTTATCCTAAATTTGGCGATTGTTCGAGAATACAGTTCTGTCATTACGAAAAGACAATCTATTGGACCTTTTGGCGTTGGCTGGATGTCACCATTGCTGTGAGCTGGATGAAATTCTATAAATATATACTAATACATTTTCAAAATATATATGTATTGTATCAGCGCTCCCATTCTATAAATTAATGCTATATAACTTTCATATTTGGTCTATAATATTGCAATCATATTGAAATATTTTTTTCGAATAGGGATATAGAGATTATTGACGTATCTGATGTTCAAGTAGTGTTATATGATGATCGAGAAGAAACACATATTCCTTTGGTTTCAAATGAACTGACAGAGGGATATATGTATAGCAATGAAATAGGTGGAATTTTACATATATATATATCTTTGTATGCGATAATGCACTTTAATCAAAACTTTATTGTATATAAAATAAGTTCATCCTCACAAATACCGGACATCGTGCATAAATAAACTATATCACACACATCTTAAGTTAATTGATGTTTTAGGTTTTCTCTACCTAAAAAATGGGTTTATTTATGAATTCGACCAAGAGTTCCTAAAGCTGAGATCCATATCCTATCTCGACGAATCAATAACATTTGAACGTGATACAACATCTGGAAAAATCAACTCAATGCGACATTCATCTGGTTCTTATTTGGACTTTTCATATAATTCGAGAGGATTTATCAATGAATTATTGATGCATCATGGCGATAGAAGAACTTTAGTGTAAGTATTTTTAATCGAGTTCTGAGAATTTTATCACTCTTCTAAAAATAATTGCAAACATTGCATGAGTGTTGATATTATTTACATCATTTTACTATGCCACTTTTCAATATTTTGTGCTCTTTCATTGTGGTGGATAATGATCTTAGCTCGGACATAACTTTTAAACCTAACCAAGGCCTACTTCCTATTAGCCATATTTAATATACTTGCTTTATATCATTTTCTTTATATCATTTTCTTTATATTACTTCTAGGAACATTGTTTTATTCATTTTTATTTTCTTCTTTCAATCATTTAATAGTATACATATATTGCATTGTTTAATGGCATGTTTCTGTTATTTTTATTAAGCATCTACGAATATGAAGCAAATCGCCTCACATCAGTCACTGAAAGGGATGCAACTGTTAGCTATTTTTATGTTCAGAATGATCTCGCCCACATCGAATATCCTACAGGTACTCCATAGTTAATTTTGAAAGTCCTGCAAAATAGGCGTTATACTATTTGTGAGGCATAATGAATAAGAAAATAAGAAAGAAAGAAGGTGTTTTTGAAGAATTTAACTAAATACAAATATGGTAAATAATAGCAATAGTGTTAATCTTGAGCTTTTACTGAAGATTTTTACTCATATATAAAGAAATAAAATCTTATTTTAGGAGATTCAATTACGTATGAATACAATGATCGGAAACAGCTGAGCAGGGTCGTTGGATTGAATCAAAACGATGAAATTCTCTCTGACTGGCGCTATACGTATACCAACGACGCGCAGATCATAGTTCAGCAGTACCCAGAAAATAGCGTTGCTAAATATATGTATGACATAAATGTTAATATCATAGCTATTGATGGGGATGGGACAGGCTATTATTCCATGCGACGTGAATCGTCATCAGTGTCCATAGCATCATCCGACCAGGTAAAATAATATTATATGATGTGTTTGTTTTTGGAGAGAAAACCTATTAACAAGATGTTTGATAAGTACTAATAAATTGATTAATCTATAGATCTATGTTGGAATAAGATATATACCAATAATATGTGTGCTGATACTAAGCTAAACAGTAATCGGATAGTAAAGGATACGTTGATTATATGATTATTTACTTTTTATCCATATGCTTAATGCTTCCATTAAGAATATGGTGTTATGGAGCGCTTTATTGGGTTGGTTTAGCACTTTATAATTGGAAATCGTTCATATTGATGTTTTTAGAAAATATGCATGCACAAAGCTTTACTCTATAATCCTTTGGATAGAAATAAATAAAGAGTTCCCTATATGCCTAATAAGCTGTTATAAATGTAGCAACTATATCATATGCAATATGAGTATTTAGGCGTGTTGATACTTATAAATTACATATCATTTACGTTATTACATGGTTAAGGTGTATTTTTGTATGTAAGAAATGATAGTGATGGTGCCAGTGTGCAATAAAAAGCGTTTTGCATCCGAGCTCATGTTCTGATTACAATTTTACTTAGCTGCATGTTAACAAATGTTCGAGCGCAAATCAGATTTCTGTTTTTATATTTCAATTATCAATATCAAATGAATGATTATTTTATCCAGGATGAATAATGTACATAAAAAAGTCACTTAAGTCATCCTGATTACAAATAAAATGAAAACAGTGTATTATCGCCCAGCAATGACACTGCATAAATATATTTTTAACAACGGTTTTCCATGTAATAAAGGTAATACAATATTCAGATCCAGGATATGTAGATGTTTATTGCACGATGGGGTCGAATTGGATGCACTCAGTCTCCGGCTTTGATGCATCCATTTCGACCCCATCGTGCAATAAACATCGACCAATCCTGCACCTTCATAATGTATTCCCATAATACTGTATAGCATTTATCAATTCTATCGTTGATTTCAGCCTATAATAAACTTCTCTTTCGACGAGGGATCAAATAGAATTGACTCCGTCAATGGCGAGGATTCGAGATCCAGTATCTCTCTCAGTGATTCAGGAGAAGTTATTAGTTATACAGATTATAATGGCAATGAGGTTACTGCAGCATACACAAACAACAAACAATTGGAAGTGATACGTTTCCCAGATGAAACTACGGAACAATTTACATACACGCCTGAAGGAAAAATTGAGAAGCACACAACCAGATCGGGACAGGAAATATCTTTTGACATAAACAGTGAAGGACTTTTAGTAAGATATACTGAATAATATTGATACAGTTTGGTATAAATATTTATCGTGTATTGTTATGTGTAGTTGATTACTATTTGTAAAATGTCTTAATTTGCGCAATAATGTGCTTACGCAGCCATTATTTTATTTGTTGATTTTTTTACAGGAGAGTAAAGAGCGAGATGGGACAATAACACGATACGATTATGATTCCACAAAAAGGATAGTTGAATCAATAAATGCGAATAGTGTTGTTGCTATTTCTTATTTTGAAAATGACCTTCCTGAAAAACTAGTGTATGATAATCTGGTAACTATCTCATATGAATACAATGAAGCAAAGCAAAGAACGGCAATTACAACCGGTGACGAATATAAGGTGACCTTCCAGCATGATGATCGAAACCGACTATCAAGTGTGAATTTGGAAAAACCTGTTCAGAAACTGATAGCTAGGGTAAATATACATATACATATTCAACAGTTATAATATAATATAAGTTGAACTATTAAGTCGCTAATATGATTTAGATGTGATTTTGAAACATCACAAATTCACAATAGTGCAGTATTGAAAATTTGGAAATCCAAATTATTAATACCAACTTAGATGAATGAATCATATACAACTAACAAAACTGACCTATGTCCTAGTCAAGTAGTTCTTGAAATCATATGTGTTCTTGGTGTGCTAATGATACCAATGACTTATGTTTCTAGTCTGTCTACTATATACTTTTAAGTTTGAATACACTGAAGATGATTTACTCGCAAGACGTGAATATGGAAATGGAGCAACAACATTATACACTTACTATGACAAAAGCAAAAGAATTAAAGAGGTTATTAACTCATTATCTGATGGCACTGTATTATCGAAGTTCAATTATACCTATGATAAAATGGGACGTCCTATCTCAGTGTTCACTCCAGATGGAGAATGGACTTTGCGATATGATAAGATTTCACAACTGATATACTGGGAGTCCCAAGATCACGATCTTACCATATCGTATGACAGAAATGGAAATCGGATAAAAACAGAAAGCAACGGAGAGGAAAATGGCTATGCAATCAATAATTTGAATCAGTATACTCAAATCAAAGACAAGATCTTAACATATGACAGAAATGGAAACCTTGTATCGGAAACTAATCAAACCACTGGAGAAACGTTTCAATATCAATTTGACAGCGAGAACAAAATCGTTGCTGCCATATATGATGGAGACAGGTAAGAAGTGTTAAGAGTGAGAGCTGAGTAAATCTCATATATATGGAATTGGCTAAAACAAATTTACTAAAATCAATCCATTACCAATTAACGCAATAATATATGTTTCCATCATCTTTATTAATATTGCAGTTGCATTTACAATTATGATGCAATGGAGCATTTAAGTGGCATTTCGTGCGAGCAATCTGGAACATCGACCTACTATATGGATCCATTCGGCACAAATGGACAAGACGTCATTAAACATGTAAGTTTGTCCATAATAGATATAATCTAGTATCAATCTAGTTTGAATAATACCGTGTTGGTGATTCAAGTTGCTAAAATAATATACATAAAAATATTCATAATATACATTGAAGTGAACGGTTTGATAATATTTTGATAAACAAAATAATACAGATTGGCTGACAAGCGATTATAGTTGCCTCCTTTTATGCTAACAGATAACAGCTGACGGAGAGGAAATACATTACGTCCATACCGCAGAACACGGATTAGTCGCAATGCTTGATGGTGAAGATCTTTACTTTTATCAGTTTGATGCATTCGGGTAAGTAACTTAAAAAATATATCAAAATTATTTAGCTTTGAAAATATCACGATTGAAACCATATCATAAGACAATAAAACGTTTAATTAAGGATTGTGCAGTTTTATTAATAATATAAAAACATATAAATCTATCAAATTAACAACTTACAGGTCGGTTATTAATTTGCTTGATGAAATGGAAGCTTCTATAGCATCGTATGCATATGATCCTTTTGGGACAGTTCTCAGAAAGGATGAAAATGTAGTTAACGAATATGAGTATTTGGGTCAGCTAGGTGTTATAAGTCAGCCATTAGGTAAGCTTTTCATTGTAATAAGTGATATTTTTCTCAATTGAAATATCAATGTTCTTGTTTTACCAGAGTTTTACAGTGGGCTTAAAATTCCTAAAGGGTAAAATATATGAAACCGGTGCTATATGTCATGTTAATTATATAAAATAGAAATAACAATTGGCTAAAACAGGAAAATAATGAGAAAAAATAACAAAGATCCTTAATGAATAATGCCATGAGGTTAAACCCGAACCAAAAGCCAGATTAAATGTTGCTTTAACTGAAAAAAAAACCTTATACGAATCATAAAATTTAGATGATCAACGATATAACATTATGTGAAAAGAGGACATCTGTAAAATATATTCTAAACGAAACAGTGTCCATAGGCTAAATAATGCTAAATCAAATCAAGCTTATCAATGACGGTGTGCAATTATATGTGCGTTTCATTGGATTAATTTTTATATTTGGTGATTCATTATTTAGAATAGGTAAAAGAGATAATGTGTATTTTTGTCATTGCTATGAAACTATATGTCAATATATGTAGGAAAAGACTCCAAGCTGTACTGGATGAGAACACGCATGTATGATGCAAAACAAGGTCGCTTCATTAGCCCCGACAGATTAGGTAAGATTATATCTGAAATTTATATGAAGCATATAAAAATCTTTAACAGAGGACAAATGACGAGATTAAATTTAGACAACGCGGATTGAACGTTCTTTCCTTGAACCTTTGTTAAACGATGTTGTGTTTTAATAATAGGTATTGCTGGTCGAAGCACAAACCTGTACACGTATGCCTTAAACAGCCCTATTGTTTATCGAGACCCAACTGGTAAACTTATACCCGCAGTCATAGGAGCAGGTATTGCTATCGGCGCCATCACGAACACAATAATATACACAGCAACAGCAATCGCAAATCCTAACCAACAGGTTAAACTTGACAGATATCTCATATATATATAATTAGTTGAACCACTTGTGTGTGTCTAAACCCTTAATTCCGAAGAGATCCGAAAGAGATACACATGATGATGTTATGCATTGATCACTGTTTATCAATTTACAGGAATTAGGCTGCAAACCTAAGCCAAACATTACATTACTTAGTCTTAATATATTTTATATAAATCTTATATAAGTTTCTACTAGTTTATTTTTGCTATGAAATATACATTGCTAATGTTTTCCTACATGATCATTTTTAATGAAAATATATTTTGCCGCGATATTTTAAGGTGACTCTTGGAGGATTGGCAGGTGCGTTTGTTAGTGGAGGCATAACAGGTGGAGGAATAGCTATTGGTGCTACTGTTGGAGGTAAGACAACCATAATAATACAGTTCAATATTTGATGTTCTTAATGTAATTTTGATAAGAAGATACCAATAATAATTTATTGTTATGCTATATTTTCCAGGATATTCCTAGAGAGGATTTTTATACTGCCCTGAATTAAGTTTTTTTCTAAAATTACAATATTTTTTTAAAATATTTATTTGATAAGGTATTGGCGGAATAGCAATTACAACAGGTATAGGTGCCATAGGAGGAGGAGCAGGTTATTTGACTACACAAGGTATAGATGGAGGGAGCATAGACACTGGTGATCTTGTATGGAATTCAGTTAGTAATGGAATACTTGCTAATATTCCCACTCGAATGCTCGGCTATCATGGTCGAGGAGGATCAGGTAACCAAAACATAAGGATTATGTTAAAAGTATGATTTAAACGGACATTTAAATACGTTATAATCGGAAGGATGAATAATTTCCATTAATTTTGATTTAGTCCTAATATAATTTACATTGTCAGCTATCTTTTTATTTATATATATGTATGTATATACATATATATGGATGTATGTATACATTTATAGCATTTGGAAGAATACCTGCACAATTTGGAAGGATACTACGACGCCTTAATCAAACAGGAAGATCGCTGTGGCGAACCTTATCAATTGGGAATTTGATTGCAAACCTGGTCAATTTAACAAAGGAGTTAATATCTGAATATTTTGGAGATGACTTGAAGAATCTATATGATATGTTTATTGATTGGATACAGTCATTAGATCCTGTAAGTAAATATGAGTTTGCAACATATTTACTTTACTTCTTTTTAAATAGAGAATATAGCTAAATTTAAAATGATAACACTGCGAGCATGATAATACTACTTAATTTATATTGTCACAAAACGATAAGCATGCCGTCAAAGGACATAGTATTTTTTTCTTTTAAATAGAATGACATGATTGGGCCAGAGGGCTTTGGTGACGCACATTTCGTATCGATATACCAGACATTGGATTACATGATCAGGCAAGTAAATTCTTAATACTATCAAAAATAATTACCGACATAAACTTCTATGTTCTGACATGTTTGATCATTGAGTGCAGGGGAGCAACGATGCGTTGGATATTTTTTTATAAAACAAAACTGTTTATACAAATTTGCTACCAAGGATTGTTAAATATTATTAGATTAATTAAAACAGAATATTTATCAGTATCATCAGTTATATTGAAAGATATTTGCTTAAATGATTACAAATTGATTCAATGATAAAGTGAGTTAAAATAAGAAATACATTTAGTGTTATTATTAAATTGCTGAATAGGATATAAAACCAAATGAAATACAACAAGTGCTAAATTAGAAATGATATTATCATCAACACTTGTTGTTTAAGCTGCGCCTATGTTCCAAAGCCGAATGATTGACAAAATAACTATGACGATATCTTTGTAAGGTTATAAAAAAAATGTTTTTAGGAAGATATTCAAACGGATTGATTCAATACACCATATGTACATACCAACGGGTACAATCATATAATATTGTAGCCTATTTTATGTAATATGTGCACTAATAAATATTGGGTTTAATACTTTTAACTCCTTTGTAGGACCCAATTTTCATATTATATAATATTATATTTAAAAATTATTAATCTGGTAGACTTTATGGTTATATGAAAAATATATACTGGTTTAATACCTGCTTTTTGCATTTCCACTTAAGATTTGAAAATGATGAAAATGCAACAGCCCCAGCACAGCGAGTACTTATTACGCACAACGTTGACTCAGATCTTGATCTACGAACATTTAAACTAGGCTCATTTGGATTCGGTAATTTCACAAAGGAGCTCGATTATACTCGAGCTATTTACCAAGATACAATCGATTTCCGTGAACAACTAGGATATGTTTTTAATGTACGTAGCGGAATTGATATTGTCAATGAGCAGGCCGTATGGATCATGGAAACCATTGACCCTTCTACAGGTTAGTGAGTTTCATCAAGTCCTACTTTACGATTACCCGTATGAATAGTTCAATTTCAATTTACAATCAAACACTTATCTTTTCATTTAACAATATAGGAAATCGTCTACATGTTTTGAAGGTGTCACATATCCAAACACGATTTTACCCGTTGAACTATGTATGAGACTATTTAGGAGAATCATAAAATATAAAATACTCTATGACACTCTTTAATTCTTTATAGGAGAAATTCCTCTTGACGCAGGCATCGGATTTCTTCCTCCTAATAATGGAACAACTGGGCAAGGATTTGTGACTTTTCAAATAAAAGCCAAACAAACCGCATCTACTGGTGCACGAATTGATGCTGTGGCAAAAATAATATTTGATCAAAACGAACCAATCGACACTCCACCCATATTTAATACTATTGATATCGATTTACCATCTGTAAATGTCTCGGTGAATGAAATATTTGCTGATGGACCGGTTATAGAACTAAAAAAGTTTGATAATTCATCGGGTGTGCGTCATGTAGACCTGTATCGTAAAAAAGGTAATATTTTCTAATATCTTATTATTATGTGCTTTAGATTCAATTGTTTCATGACTATTGATTCGCTATTCTATGATGTGCGTTTAATCAACATATATGATGATTTTTAGATTCGGTTTATGAGCTTATATATGAAGATATAACAGAGAAGTTCGTTGTCATTCCCCCAAAACTAATTGGTGAAGTTGAGTTAGTTGCATCGGCCGAAGATAATGTTGGTAACAGAGCAAATCTAGATGATGAACTAACATTTGAATTGATTTTGGAACCAACGGGCGGTATGTTCCACAATATTATATTCCTCAAATTACTTAATTTTATAAAAAAAAATATGCTTAATCATCTGTGGTACATTTTGAAAAGGTAACACGGAATAATGTATTAAATACCTAGCACATATTGTTATATTTGTTTTAATATGCATTTCAGTGTATCTTTATACATATTGATCTATCATATTTGTTGATTTTAAGTAGCAGTGGGATGTGATGTTCACAACTGCAGCGATCGTGGAAACTGTACTCAGTTTGGATTTTGTATATGTGAAACTGGTGCATATGGAGAAAACTGCTCCTTAGGTAAAGCAATAAAATACACAACCTATATGAGTATGAATGTTTTATGTCCGGTAGTGTGGTATGTCAGGTAGTGTGGTTCCTAACTCTTAATATGCTATTATTGTAATTTATGATATAATATAATGTTATATATTAAGTCTATATTCATGCCTATTTTTACCAGACGATCCACCTCCAGAGCCCCCTATCCTCGAAATTAGTGCATTACAAGGATTAGAAGACACTGAGTTTACGGTGACTTTGAACCTTAGACCAAGTCAACCTGTCTCAGCTGATGCTCTGCTTACCATAGAGGTAAAGTTTGTATTCATATGCTGGATAGACTCTTGAATGACTAGTGCATCAGATATGATCATCAATTGTTATCTGCAATCTTTTTTTAACGAAAAGTACAGTTTTTATCATCCCTTGATTCAATTTCCTATATGTATAAATATCTGAAAACGTAATATGTTTATGAAAATGTAACAAAATGATACATGGTTTAGATAATATCCAGCTATTTGGAACACCAACTTTATCAAGTAAATTGAGTCTTTGTTTTGCAGCTTTTGAATATACCTGTGGGGACAACAATCAACGGCAGTGAGCCACTTAACAGCAGCTTTATACTAGAAGAGGTATGATTTAAAACCACAAGGTTTTTTGCAAGTTGAATATTGTTGATGCAGAGATTTGTTTAATTATTTTTCTATGAGCTGTTTTTGTACATTTAAAGTGTGGCAATTATGTCAAATATATGTCTAATGAAAAGCAACTAGATTACAATTATATTTCTAAACCAGGAACACTTTGGGCAACTGCTGATATTACCAGCTCAAGATTTCTCTGGTAATTTGGTTATTGATGTCATTGGGTCAGTAGATGATACTCAGACTCTATATAGGTCTGGAGTTATGAATGTATCTGTAGCTGCTGTTGCTGATGAACCGGAATTGTCCATTCAACAGGCATGCTTCCTTGACCAACGAATCCAGGTAAAATTATTTATGGTATCATCTAAGTTAGTTTGTCCAGGTTACATGGTTTTAAATGATATTGCAATAGTGTTTGTTCAAATAATTTATAAGTATAAATATCACTGTGTTTTTTTATATATATTATTGCAGAACTTGATTTCTATCGTGTACAATATATGCTATATTTCATGTTAATGATATTGATATGACAATTTCAGGTGTTGTTCAAAAGTGAACTGAAGGATAAAGATGGTTCGGAAATTCTAGAGGTCGTTGCAGAAAACATTGAATCTGCAGTCATAAATGAGGAACAAGCACAATTCCATCCTGCCGATAACTTATATGTGATAAAACAAGAAATTGTGAATAGCGGTCGCCTTCTTATAGACATGGATGCATATGACAGTTTCAACTTAACATTAAAGGCAACTGCAACAGAATCACAAAATGGAGCGAGTGCAAGTGTACAAGTCGAAGTGCCAATTCAACTATGTGGTTTGTTTACAAAAATGATATATTATTATTGCTACACCATGAAAATATTAGCTTATTGAGTTTTATATGTAGTATATTGATATTGATGCAATACAATTTTTACAAGTAAAACAATCAATATCAATAGCTTTTGTTCGAATTTACGTTTTTATTGTATACAAGATATCGTGTGTTTCAAACATATATTTGTTTAAAACAAAATTAATCATTATAACTAGGTGAAAATATGTTTTTAATTGTTGCAATGTCTAGCTACTTCATGTGAACTCCCGACTATTACCAATGGCACAGTAATGTGTGAGAGTGACCCTATCACCTACCAGGATCAATGTAACGTTACATGCGATGATGGATTCATCCCTTCCGCAAGCAACTCAATCTGCTTACTATCTGGACTACTTCACCCTGAACCTCAGTGCATACGTATGTCTTCATAATCAAATAAGCTAATTGTTGATTTACATTAGATATCTTGAAACGAGGAAGTGTTCTTTTCTGACTTGGATGATCTTAGATTTTTATAAATTTTATTTTACAGCTGTAAAATGATTGTAATCTATAATCAATGATGTGATATTTTTATTATTTCATCAATGATTTACATATTTATAAACTGTCCTTTCTTACTTATATAACTTATGCACTTTCAAATATTTTCCAGCTGTTACATGCCAATTGCCTATAATCGATGATGTGACGTTTGAATGCGATGATACATCAGCGGAAAGTATTCTTTCCTTCCATGATGCATGCAATGTTGTTTGTGAGCCAGGTTTCCTTCCTACGTCCGCTTCTGTTGTTTGTGATGAAAATGGTGATCTACATCCTACGCCAGCATGCGAAAGTAAATATTTCTTGTCATGGGATGACAAATGTATATTAATTGTCATCAAAATTTGCATACTTTGCATATTTTATACTTTGCATTATTCATTTTGATATTGTGTAACTTTCTGAATTAATCTCATAAGAGTGTTCCAAAATTCATAATAAGCTTATACGTTTTGTGTTGAAGGATATTAATATTTTGTTTTACCATTAGGTGTTGTATGTGGCATATCGAGCCCAGATAATGGTGTCATCAGCTGCCAAAATGCAAGTTTCGCGGCATTGTATGAAGAATGCTCACTTACCTGCAATGATGGATTTACTCCAAATGCGCCTTTGATTAGATGCGAGGAAACTGGAGAATTCGATACTATTCCAGTGTGTCAAGGTATAAGAAGCATCCCATCTGTGTGTTTATGGGTTTTGTACATATGCGTTTTATTTTGCAATCAATTAATTCATTCTTGTAAATGTTAACTAAACCCCTTTTGATATGGATACTTTGTGTGGAATTCAATATTGGTATTGGTATTGGTCAATTGGCATTCAATACAATTGATATATTGTTTTAGCACAACGCTGTCCGATCCCCGAGATTGCCAATGGTAGCATAGACTGCATTGACGCAGAAGCTGAATTTGAGGAAGATTGTAGTGTGTCTTGTGAAGAAGGATTTACCTCTGATTTAGATACCGTCAGATGTGAGGCTTCTGGTTTACTTGAACCAATGCCACAATGCAGAGGTTTGAAAACGAATCATTACCCTGATTTTACATATATTTACCAAAATATTACATACGGAATACATACGTCTATCGGTCATAAAACAAGGTTTCAATACTTGAATGGGTGATCGCAACAATGTATCTTATTGATGGTGTGAGAAATCAAGTATACAAATTAAATAAACCAGAATCAATGAAGCACTGATGAATTATCCGTGACAAATCACGCTTAATCTGATCAATCTTTTATTGCATGTACCATTCATTTCATAATTTGACCTTACAACACACACATGTATTTCATATCTAAAACCCATTTTGTTTTTGCCATTTCCTTCCAAAAGAATTATTCAAAAATCAAGTTAAATTCTGATAATAATATAAATATATTTATTTTAGAAATTACATGTTTAACGAGCATACTTGAAAATGGCACAATAATTTGTCAAGAGGATGAAAGAGCTCATAACGATGAAATGTGTCAGGTTGTCTGCGACTCTGGATTCAATCCAAGTGTGCAAGGTACTCAATGTGGAGTCAACGGATTTAACCCATCTCCAACCTGTGAGGGTAAGTATATAAACAGCGAAATGTTTAGTATTTAGCTATTATATCCTATAACCACATATTTATGTATGTTTGATATATGCAGGAACACATTTAGCATAACAAATATAATGCAAATAGTATGATGATTCATTATAGCATTTAACCATAGAAACGTATAGAACAGTGCATTTCTTATCCAATAATTCCAGTGGTCACTTGCCAAGCAACAGTCATAAATAATGGGGAAGTTATATGTCCAGATAACAATTTGATTGTATTCATGGATAATTGCACGGTTGAGTGTTCAGTGGGTTTTCAACCTTTGAACAAAACTGTGAGCTGTAAAGACAACGCAAATTTACATCCGCTTCCAGGTTGCGAAGGTAAAATATATATATGCTTCGTTTAGCCAATGTATCAAAACGTATTTATTTGAAATCATAATATTCGGATTACAATTTCATTTATCAATGGAGTGTTTATGTAGTTTGTTGATGTTGTTTCTTACCCTTCTGATTTAGGTATCACGTGTGAAATTGTCACTTTTAACAACGGACAACTCAATTGCAATGGAAATGACAACGCAGCCTTTAACGATGAATGTATTGTTGATTGTCTTGATGGATTTGAAGCAAATGTACAATCTGTCACGTGTGATTCGACTGGAAATATGTCACCTGAACCAGAATGCAATCGTATGTTTGAATATGCCTTTAATTAATATCCTAATTGAAATGATATCACTTGATGAAGACAAAGATGGCTAGTACTTTACGTTTTGAATAAATGTCGCGTAAAAGACATATAGTACTATCAATATATGCTACAGTAAGTTTGTATTGTTTATATAGCGGTATCATGCCCTATTCCTAATCCTGATAATGGCATGGTATCTTGCGATGAGGATGATCCTAAATTTGAGGATACATGTACTCTATCGTGTATCCAAGGATTCGCAGGAAATACTGAAAGAATAACATGCATTGGCTCAGGCGTTTTCGCGCCATCTCCAACATGTCAAGGTACATTTTATATGTGCTGATAAAAATTACATTAAGACTTATTTAAAGCATTCAAGTACATCGTTATATAAACAAACTACCATTATTATGCGGACCAAGTGTACTTTTGTTTCAAAACTGTATATATAATCAACTATATTTAACTTTGTATCATTGATGTTTCAAACTCATTTCGTCTTCAAACGCTATGCTTTTGTTCTCGATGGAAAGTTTGCGTTCCTATCCCATTCAAAACATTTTATACTTTCAGAAATCCCTCCTAGCTGTGAATGTTTAAATGGTGGTACAGTTTTTGTGCAGAGTAATGAATGTATTTGCGAATGCGTGGAACCTTGGCAAGGGATACAATGCCAAGGTATGTTTTCTAGCCTGCTTTAGAAATTCCACGTTTGAGATAAATAATGTGAAATATATTACTGTTAGAAATAAGAGTTGTTATTGGCAACTTTGTATTGGTGCACAATTATTTAAATTACTTTAAGAAAATGTTCACTTTTGAATGCTAAGTTTCTTCCTTAATTTTAACAAAAACTTAATTTTGAACCCATATTTCAAAATCACTTTAAAACAATATATCACACTTTGAGAAGATATTTTTTTTCAATATATTAACGCAATAATTCTTACTATTTCAGAGAACAGAAACCAGCTGGAAGTCAGTATAAGTCTGCGCCTGCAGGTTGCATTTGAGCTGGTAAGCTCTCATAGTATTGGAACACAGTAAATGTACTTTTCTCACCAATTTGTGTCATCAACAGTCAACTTTCCATTTGTCTTTAGTCAAAATATGTGTTTTCAAAAGATTGTATTTTTTCATAGTGGTCTATAATCTGGAATATTTTGAGAGAAGCTCTTGCGGCGGCCATCAATCTATACTGTCAGCAAAATGTAGCAGGATGCTGCCAAGGAACTGATCTAGAGACTTCGTACGTTCTTCAATATACATTTCAAAATTATAACTATATTTTAAAATAATAAATTATTATTATAATCTGCAGACTGTGTAAGTTCTTCAACATCTATTTCAAAATTATAACTGTTTGTCTATTGTTTCTTTCTTTCAAAATACACTCATTTGTTTCTTGATACTTTCCGTCGTTGCTAATTCTATAACATAATATTGATATTATCTTTTTCAGACCTGCAAATTTGGCTTATATTGAATCTTCTCAAGTAATAGTGAGCTCAGAACCCGTTGCTTTTGATGTTGATGGTGTTGAGCATATTGAAGTTTCAATATATGCATATTCCTTACCTGATAACGAGCTTTGCACGTACGCTACAGCTATCGATCCATCAAGAAGAAAACGACAAGTAAACGGTATGTTGAACTGCAGAGCTATTTTATATTTCAAGACTATTCAAGCATTTGACTGATATATTCCTAGAATAAAATCGTTTTAATGAAAACACTTATAAAATTATGTTTGCTCTCAATCAATATCTTATCAATAGTATTTATGATTGTCTCTATAGATTTGAACGGAATATCAATCGAAGACAGTGTTGCCAATGCATTGGACCAAGATGTATTGATAGAGATTATAAATGATATTCAGGTACTATTATCGTCATTATATAATTAGTATTACTTTTTGACCTCACAAGAATACGTATATAACTGAATGAATATAAAACAATATCACAGATGTCGTTCATTTTAATCACAAAGCTCATTCTATTTATTGAAAAGAATGAGATAGAGGAGGAGCTCAATCAGTGTTGCAATGCTTCGCTGGTTTCAATAGAGAGGGTTGACTTTGATCAAATGACAACGCCTAGCATTGATGATACAACTAGTGGCATGGCTAATGAAGAGACACCGACTGAGCTCAACCCAACTGCTCAAACTGAAGGTGGAATAATAACACTTAATATGAGTACATCTACAATTTTCCTTCAAATATATTTTAACAAACACAAACTAATTTGATATTAGTTGTTAGCCTATTAATAGTTAGCCTGCTTGATTCTTCACTATGAGTAGTATAAAGAATATTCCTTAAACTTTGGTATTTGGAATTCTACTTGAGTGAAGTATTATAAAATAAATATATTGATATATATTTTAGAGAACCAATCCCCCGAATCAACTTCAGAGCCTACCGTCTCAACAACAGATGGCAAGATAGAATTTTACTTGTTTTTTTTCTAATAATTCATATAATTCAGCCGTATAAATTTGGCTATTTTTAAAGACCATATATTTATATATATAACTTGGGACAATCTATATATACTTTAAAAATACGTACACGAAAGAAATTAATTATTAATTCAATATAACACTTTGAATCACCAGAAAAGAAATACATGTCTATGTACCATTTCCTTAGACTAAAAAATCTTATACTACAGTATTAAATACTCATAATCTAATCTTTCTCAGCATTTCATAGTCAGAAATAATCATCTGATATTAGGAAAAACTATTATTTTTCATATGATATCATTGTTTAAATGTTGAACATCACTCAAATGCCAATTTAATTTCAAAATTGCATGCAACAACACCAAATTTCAAATTCCATGGTGTCAAGGAATATATTTGCCTTAGCCACTCACTCCTTAATTATATAAAATTGAAGAAATCAGCTCAACGCACATATTTCATTGTTTTTCCAAATTGTTAGATGATAAAGATGACAATAATGACGGGGGTATTGGTGTAACCGTGATAATCATCATAGTGATTGGAGCTTCAGTTGCGGCCATTGTGATTGTCATCATCGCTGTGTTTGCATCTAGACGGTACGTAGTTATTACGAATAAACAATTAATAGTTTTGCAACTAATCAATCAATTCTACTTTACAGTGATAAATAATGTTTCAAAACATTTTTATGTTTGACATGTTTATCAATAATCCTTACAATAGATTTAAAAAAAGAAATTTAGTTGAATAGTTGTGATATTTTCTAGTGGCTGTGACAATAGTTCAAAGTCCGAGGAGGCGCAGAGTGATTCATACAATGGCGCTTTCATAGGGTAAGCGTCATCGGATAATCCTGAGGCCAGTTGCAATATAATTATTTATCTAAAACATTCATTAAATGTCATTTGATTCATCATAAGAAGAGTGGCTGTGTTGTTTGCTGCTGAAAACAATTATTGAATTATATAATTTTCCATTTATTTTAGCCCAATAATTGCTGTTCAAACCCAGCCATCCATGTATAGCGCCACTTCCAACAATGGACATCTTTACACATAAAAGAACATCATTTAAATGAGAAAAAAAGAACAATATACTTCAAATGATATATTTCATATATTCTATTATGATGGTTATGCAATACCCTACGGCAATTATGAACAAAGAGTAGATGGGCTTGAGATAATACGATGCATTGATTTTGTTTTCATTATTTGTACAATTTTAATCATTACACCTATATATTAGGAAAACCGGTAATATGAAATGTATTAATTGAGTGGATTGAGTCAATTGGTTTTTTTATATATTTGCATTCTTTAGATTCCCTTACAAAGCTTAAATGGTCACATAAAATATCACATATTTGTATATATATTATAA
Source organism: Hydroides elegans (assembly GCA_001703475.1). NCBI lineage: Eukaryota > Metazoa > Annelida > Polychaeta > Sabellida > Serpulidae > Hydroides > Hydroides elegans. Next base: position 32,832 of record LQRL01022618.1, read on the forward strand.
ATAGAAAAAAAATATAATATATAAAATTTTATAGATAAATATGTTATAAGGTGGTTTATTCTTATAATAAATGTATATCTAAAAGTAAGAGAAACTGCAAAGACATCTCGACAATACTTGTTTAAATTGTTTTCTGTTTAGAATTCAATGTGACTTAGATATATTCAAAACAATGTTCACAGTAATGTATCTATTGTGCACTTACACAGCTAGAAAGATCCATTAGAGAGAACTTAAAACTTAATAAAGCGGTATATGTACAGACTGGTAATTCTAAGTGATGAATTGACTAATCATAATATCTCTTAAGTTCTGAATATCAAATAGTTTGTAAATAGTTTGTAAAATATTTGCAGTTATTTCCTTAACTTGATTAATGTGTTATAAAAGGAATTCCGACGTTCTTCGGAACTATGGCATTAAAATGCTTTATACTAATCACTAATTGATTGATTTACCAAGTATCATTTGTGTTTTGTTTTGTGTCGACTGTCAAAAGATATTTGCTCAATGTTTAATCAAGCACGACACATTTTCAGGAATAAATGTATTCATACTAAATAAAAAATATGTCATCGACAATGTCATCATTAAATAAAAGTGTGAATGTTACGATGGGTCTAATTAAATGTAAATTGTTACTTTTCATGTGCTTTATCGATGCAGTCAAGACGACAAAAATATATACTAATAATTTAATCACAAAACACATATAAGTATATCAACCGGTATTCATTTGACATATCAGTAGCACAAATCTAGTCGATATCTTATATTGGTTTGGCTACATGAGTGTCCTAATGGTGCCTATGGAAATATAGTTTAAATGAATGCATGATTATACATATTGATGTTATAATCAAGTGGCTGCTGTCTGGATACAAAAATGAAATATTTATGTGTAATAGACATTTCGCAAATTGCGCGATATAGACATACCGTCTTTTAGTGCCGATATTCAGGAATTAGACCTCTTGAAATCATATAATAGCATGGATCTCCCTACACTCGTTAACCGTTATAATACCGATCTCGCCGGATTACTCGATAAACATGCACCCCTACAAAATAAATCGGTTGTAGTCAACAACAAAGAGCCATGGCATACACCTACTGTTCGAAATGCATTACAATTGTGTCGGAAATACGAGAGAGCATTTAGAAAAAGCGGTCTACGTAAGGATGAGCATAGGTATAAAACACAGCGCGATGTGTATAGGCACGCCTTGCAATCTGAGAAACAAAAGTACCTCTCAAAAACGGTGTCTGACGCCTCTGGCGATCAGAAAACTTTATTCAAGTCATTAAATCGGATTATGCACCGCTCCAACCCTAACGCTATGCCTGACTGTGACGATCCTAGTCAATTACCGAACACTTTTTTGGACTATTTCCAGTCAAAAATCCAGAAAATTAGGGATAGATTTTCTACCGAAAT
>LQRL01022620.1:7893-29515 GCA_001703475.1 Hydroides elegans
GTACTAGTGTACAATAATCTGGTGATGTCTCTCAACATTGGACAGGTGACAAGGTCTTTATGGGTATTTAACGTCTGTCTTCAAGACATTTGTCATTCGCATCTTATTGGATGCGTCAAAAGGACAGGTTTGTTTCCTGCTGAATATTTCATAGGTTTCTTGTGCATGTGTGTTGAGAACGACTATAGAGGATGAATGACGTGTTGGTTGTTGTGTGACCTTCAATTCCTTAATTGAGACGTCAAATAAACGTCTCAAAATATGTAAAGACGTTATAAGCAGGTGCATTCATACCGAAGGTGTTTTTCCTATTATTTTAATTTGGAACTGCCAATTCACCATTAATAATTATTTTGTGTGTTCATAGATTGGTCACATTTATTCAATATTATGATGTTTAGTTTTAAAGTAACTATCCTCTACAATATCCATTCATTTTCTGTTGAAATAAAATAGGGTTTTCTTAATAGAAAACATAAATATTTCGAAATCGGATGTATTCTCCTTTTAGACATCTGTATAAGGAAGCAACCATTTTCCCCTCTAGCTAATTCTATATTTCAATCTTCAATCTTCTTTTCCAGCCAAAAAAGATGTATGTTTCCTAAAATGGTAATCTAAACTGACGTTTGACAAATGAAGCCTATAATCGCATTGTCACTTAACAGTTTAGGGATCCATGCAAAATAAATTTATGAAATTGTGTTGCAATATTAGGTATATTATATAATTTCCAAACGAACCCTTGCTATGGAATCAAATGTATTGATGGGTCCAAACCATTTACAATGTACATCGTCAATTAAAGGTATATGTATCATGAATAGGGTATTTCCTATGATAAATAGGAAACATTTATCTTATTTAATACCGTCGCAACCCCATATAACAATTTGCAAAATAATGAAACCACATTTTATTAGAAAATATTGTTTGTAATAGCATTATTTTGCACTGTACCTGGCAAAATAGAATTGAAACCTAACTACCCGTCAGTAAAAGTAAAATCTCTAATTGTCCATTTCAACTCGTCCTCTCGTTTTGTCTAAGAGCGGAGACTTCCTGTAAAGCGACAGGCAAACATTCGAACTTCCGGTTCAAGACAATGAGGAAACCTTGTTTTGGGTAAAATATAAAAACGCATTATAGCGTCATTATCCGAAAAAAGTTGACTCGAAATAGTAGTAATAGCAGAAACAAGTGTGACCAGTAATTATGTTGATAACGCTAAAAGGATTGTATTTATTGTCTCTAGAAAGGACGATTTAAGAACTTGATTCGTTTTATTTATTTTTTTTTGTCAACTTTTTTTTGAGGATTTTTCAGCAAACCAATTGATGTTGTTGTAAATAATAAGACTAATAATAAGAAGTAAATAATAACAGGGTTAGTTACTAGGGCACAACAATATGCAATGATTGAATCAGTAACTTATTGTAGAATCTATTGGACCCTTGATTGATATAGTTTGTATTTTTTAATATTATTTTGGCGACACTAATGATGTTTCCTCTTGCTTGTTTCGTGCTATAATGAAAAGAGTTGGGCATCCGTAGCTGCGAGTTTTTAGACGCTTTTGTGTTTCCATTGTGATTCTATTGCAATATAGACTGACAAATTGTTACATTAAAAGATACCCAATCGGACACCAAACACGGAAATATCACATTGAAATATATTTTGTTTATAAATAAAAACTACAATATGGATTGGGATAAAAATATCTAAATATTTAAAAGAATTACATTTCATACGAACTTTTGCGATGATATACCACATGCTTTTAACTATGTTTTTGTTAAATATTTGAAACGTTATCAAACTGAATATATTATCTAATGGGAACAAAACTTAAATCAAATTCAAAAGCATATTATGCATTTGATTGCTACCCTGCAATGTGTTCAAATGATAAATTTACACAATTGATAAACCGTTATTATTGAAATATGTCCATTAATTGTCTTAAATCTATTCATTCCGTCACGGTTCACAGTATATTATATTCATAATTAATGTAAATTTGAAGAACAAAGATACTTTTTTGTGGCTTTCCCTACGCACTATTCATCAATGATTCATTAATGAAGGGCACCCCACGACACATTTTTCAAAAAGTATTGAAATCACCTTAAAACAACATAACAGTTATAAACGACATCAAAATAATGGTTTTTGAACATCAACATTTTGCAAAAAGGTGTTCACGTTTTTCCAGCCAGCTAGGCTGTTTCTTCTTTTCTAGCCAGCCTGGAACTGAATGGGAACACCTTTTTGGGAAAATTGAAATGTTGAATATAACCAAACTACCTATCAAATCTTCCAAATAACTATTTATTAGACAATTTCAAGCATGTTTCATCAATTTCGAAATAATTATTCGCACAATTTACAGCGAAAATTAAGAAATCATCAAAAAACCTATTCCTCAAATTGTGCAAATCTCCAAGCTAGAAACAATTTTCAAAATATTTCCAAGCCAGCTGGAATTTGGTGGGGAACAGCTTTTTGGGGAATAGCTCGTGAGGTGCTCTTCATTGATTTGGAAACATATTGGAATCTATAAGGAAAATATATTATACATTTCCAAGTTAAAAATATAATTAAATTTTGTTTGTCTAACTTTTCATGCTGCACTATGTTATTTTTGCTGCAGTTATATTGTTATAGTAACAAAACATTAAATTATATGTATCAAACCTGGACCATTCAATGTGTAAGCCCGATGCATGTAGGTTTCGTGCAATATAGTAAATTGGTACCTATTTGATAGCACCTGATCAACAATTTGAGAAACATTACTAATAAAAAGCATTCTTGAATTCAAGTAAACTCAGTTTAAGATTAAGGCAAGATATGTTTGTAATGAAAACCCGGACGAAAGTAAAAATCAAGCATGAACTGCTACAGGAATCTTTAACATTAACATTTCCTTGAATAAGTCATTGAGAACTCTCGATTCTAGGTTATCTTACCTGTTTTTCTCAGTGTGCAATATCGTGAATGTATTCAATAGAAATTCACATTTCACAACTCATTTTCTGTTTGTTCGACGATACCTCAAATTTCTGAAACATGAATATAAAGAATCATTAGGAATTATTAGGAATCATTACGATTTAGATTGCATGTTTAGCGTTTATGATTGGTAAAGATAAGTATCGATATCTGACGTCAAATGATAATTTTTACTCAAGTCAAAAGACCTTTTCAATCTAAATAAAAAGTAATTAAGTTGATCACATGGCAACAGGACAAGACCTCGTATAATTATTTCACTTATAACGAGCTCGATTACTATAATGAAAGTCCGATAAAAATATTCGAGTTAATACTCATATATTGAATAGACTATTATAAAGTCAAGGCGAATTAAGTAACTATGAAACAAAATATGCAGTAAGATGTAATTTGGTAAAAACAGTTGAATGAGATATTTAAAAAAAAACATTGACCACACATTGAATAACCATTTCGTTCAGGTTTTACGTCAATCAGTTTTTAAGGTTATGAAGGGCCTGCCCGCACGGAAAACTTCTTCCAGCCCCTCACTCCTTATAAACCATGTTTTTTAATCAATTTATTTAATTATGGGAAGCTCAAACATAATCACTTCGCTTTAAAAATCTATGGGCGGTTTCGAATTTTTATAGGCCTACATTTAACTACACTGATTGTTGGATTGAAAAAAAGCTTCCGTGTGGCCAGATCTTAGCAAAGAGCCGGTTGAGATGGAGAGTATTATAGCATTATCCGGGATCCGGTATCACTACCTAGCTTTTATGGCTACTTGATTACAAAAATTAATCAGATGTCGCGCCTTTTATTTCCATGAATAGACAAGAGTAGATGAGAAATGGCAGTTTCGTGTTCAAAGCTGTTTGCGTGTAAGGGGCCCATCATCTAAATCCCAGATAGCGCAACCAATTTCACCTGGTTAAGGGAAATGCCATGTTGAAAGTTTGTATTTGGTTTGTTTTTTGCAATGGGATGACACTCCGTCGAAAAAAATCTAATGCCACCAGATCATCAACATATCTCATACAGCGCCACCATCTCACCTGGTTAAAGGTCTGGCCGGATTGGAAGTTTTGTCTTGTCTTTTTCCATGACAAATCGTACTGTCTATTGTATCCCTTATGGCTATTTGATTATTGTACTTGTATTATACCAGATTGGAAGCTTTTCTAGCGTTTTCCCACAAATGCTGTCTTGAAATGTATCTCTTATGGGCAACGTTAAAAGCACTAAAACGCAAGGCGCGTCGTGTTGTCTTATTTTTCATAAGGAAAACATTGGAAACACAGTATGTTCATAAGGGATAACGCTCGTTCGAAAAGGCTTACAATATAACCATGCCCTAGCACTTTGATCCCTAGGCCTTTACCCATTATTCAAGATAATTAACTTAAACGTTTTTTACGTCGAAACTACGTTTTATTGATATGGCAGATATATTCTCAAATTCGCTTAAAATTCGCTTTTTAACGTCTAATAAGCCGTTCTCTCTGCTTGGGAGAAACAGTAGACAATAAAGCAAAGGGGAAAGCGATTGGTTTTTGATTTAGTAGCAGTGGACCACTTAGATTAACAATGTAATGTGATACGCATTGCTCTTATATAGGACCCATTGCGTCAAGAAAAACATGATGTTAACCAAATGAAATAAGTTTGCTTGGAAAGATATACAAACATATACGTCTGAAAGCCCTAACTGATGAGCTATAGCCCCAAGAAAAAAAATCGGTAAATGATAAGAAATATTAGTCTGACTTTTGAAGATATAATTTTCAGGCCATCATATATTTGGTCCGTATTTGATCAATGTTTAATGATTGATGTTTCCTTAGCTAAAAAAAGCTAAAGTAGAGTGACGTCGAGATTTTTAAGTTAGTCACTATTCAGTGGAGAATATTGAACCTGGTCTTACATTCGTATACCAACCAGGTTGTGCACAGGTGTATGACCACACGAGAAGCTTCCTCGAACTTTTTTAGCCTAACAAACCGTGAATTACAATGCATTCGTTACGGGAACAAGAAAAGGGCCAAACGTTTTTCATAAAAATCATTGAAACTCGTGGTTTAAAACATTTAAAAAAATGGTTGATGTGTGGCCAGACCCTTTACCAAATGGCAAACTGTGATCCAGTATTCTGTGAAAACCCCTCCTTAAGACACGAACGAGCTCCTTATGGTCCCAAGCAATTAGTTGGTCTATTAATCAATAAACTGTGCATGGTTGAGTGCACTCGAAATCTACTCAAGAGTCTACTCAGGTCAATGGTCATTCCTTTGCGCTTTTATTGGAAGTAAAGGGATTTCACAATATGAGCGCTGATTTGAAATTGTCAAATATATTACAAATTGTACACAAAATGCTGTTTTATATTTATATGAACTATACGGGCCTGGAAGCATTTGATATTTTTTCAAGCTTCTTTCTCTTGAATCGTGTCTTCAAATGTATGCCTTATGAGAAACTGAAAATATCTAAAACGCGTGTTGTACTATTAAATTGCTTGTCAAGTTTATGAGTTCTCTAAGAGAAAACACTGGGAAACACGGTTAGTTAGAGAAAAAAAAAACTATGACCAGTCTTAAGCGTTCAAAATTTGCGTAGAGAACATATTACATAAATAGGAAGGATGGATTGGAGGATAACAAAATTTATTATATGTTCCTGCTCTTATTGTAAACGTGGATAGATGTGAATCATATTAAATGTATTACATCATCTGTCTCTCGAAAGCTGCGATGGCTGTTCTCTTTAGAATGGCACCTTCCCACAACCAAACACAATACAGAGCGATTGTCCATAACCTAACGCCGCGTTCACGCAAACGAAAAGGCCCAGAAAAAGCACGAACCCCGATTTTTCGCGTGAACGCTCCTTAACAGACTAACCTAAGAAATGCTACCATGAGCAATGACATTATCCCTGTCTTTGGTTTCTCTTTAGAGAGGTATCATGTCCCGTTTTCATTAAGAACAACGGTTGTGATGCTTGAGGACAAACAATTCGGTCGGTGAATTAGTCGCAATGTGATTAAAGAAAAGTGAAGGTTTGTGAATGGTTCTTATACGTATGGTTCTGGTGTTTAGTTTCGGTATTGAGAAAAGAATAGACAGAAATAATGTTAGGGCCCGGTCATATTGGAGTTTTTCCCAGCAAACTCGGCCTTCAAAATGTAGGGATATTAAAAGGCGACTATATTAGTTTATATTGTGTATAATGTATATTGTGTATAATATCTATAGACATAGATATCTGTTCGGATTGACACATTAAGCAGATAAAAACATCATACCACTTCTATTTATACATGCTCATCCGAGTATATCCGATTGATTCCTTGTTTATATTCTATTAATTAGATCTTATTCTGGTGTCCGTAAAACTGTTGCCTGATTGCGTTAAATTCGGAACATCACTATTTCATGATTAATCGGAATATATTGCGCGAGTACAAACTTATTCATATGAAACCACTAAGTCGATTTATTGATGTATCAGAAAAAAATGTAGGAGGAAGATCAAAACCTTTACATGTTTCATGATATATCGCAATGTTTTGCGCGACAAAAAAATACGGAAAGGAAGAATGTGGATTTTATAATATACCTTTTACTTTTAATTGTATCCTTATTCCGGTGGTTATTGATTGCCCTTTGATCTCATTTTTGACCCGATTCGAGAAAGTAAAAATAATTATCTTCAAAAATGGAAGATGTCACGTTAATGAATGGATGGCAGAAGGCCGTGTATAAAGCCAAACGGTTTAACCCTGCGTTTGCTTGATAGAATCTACCTTTTACAGCATTGTAAACAACCGGCAAGACTATAAATATTATAAACTTGTATGAAGTAAGCACCATACTTTCAATTTCAACTAAATAATGACATTGAGAAGTGTGATATACATGTAGTGATGAAAAATATTAACATTTATTTAAAAGGATACCCACCATATTAGAGTTACCTACCAGTTTGCTTGGTGTGTAAATAAAACCAAAATAAACTGAAAATTGATTGGCATAATTTGTTTATGAAAACCCAATCAACTTATTACATGGTCTGCTTTAAATCTTCGAATATTCATTATCTAAAAATGTTTTATGTGATATAAAACTTGTCATTTAATCAGTCATTGTTGATATTGCTAAAGAAACAAAGGAAGGAAACGTTCAACATCATTATACCAGGGGTAAAACAAGGAATAGAAAAGGTCGAGCTAGGGGTTCTGGGCCCTTATGTAGATGCTCGTATGGAGAGTAAGATTATCATGAAAACGGAGAACACATGTTTCTTTTAAACGTATGTTGCATAGCAATGGTGTGTATTTTACGTTTATAAATATGCTTCACAGTTTCTGTTTACTCTGTATGACCGCGAGTTAGTGAGGAGATATTTTCGATTAAGGCGAATGGAGACAAATGAGCGTAGAATGTGGGAGCCATAAGAATAAAAACGAGGCATCTCTCAACCAACGACTTAGGGTCTGGTAACAAAAAGAGGGACGAGGAGCGATGGTGATTCTTGTCATTATACTTCCTTGAAGGGCCTGGCCAAATTTTGAAGTTTTTATATGATGTGTCACGATAGAAACTCAAACCGCTACTTTAAAGCTCGCTGCGTTTTGAAATGTAGGTCGCGTTTGGGAGTTGCTGTAAGGAATATATTGGTAGAGCATGTTAGGGAAAAAACTATGAAAATCTACCAATGTGGCCAATTATATATAGGACACCTACACTATGAACATAGGCGAAATCCTATATAGAACATCTTGAAATAAGAATCACCGTTTCTGCTCATCATCCCCAATGTGACCAGCCCCTGAGCTCCCAGATTAAGCCCTCCTTCTCCTGATTAGGGCAAAACAAATGGTGATTTATTGGTGTTGACACCAACGTGTTATAAAGGTTCTACCAGTTTTGGCACTGTGCAGGACTTTGTAGGCTCATGGGGATGTGCATATACAATGCAAAACGGTTGCGTCCGAATATGTTTAATGTTTTTTTTTTTTACAAAAAAGGGAGTGTAGTTGAAATCATCGTTATAAAGTTTTAAAACCTAAACCTCGAATGTACATAAGCCATTTACGTGCCTTACATATGAAAATATTTGAAGAGAAAAAAAACGCTTTCTTAGCAATTGACGTTTTATATGATGTTTTCTAAGTATAGTAGATAAGAATTCGTTGAAAGTCTACTTCGATATTGCTGATTCATATGAAATATCACCAATACATTAATTGAGTATAGTTATAGTACACTTAAAAAAACAGATTCTAATATAGTTAAATTGTAAACTAGAGATGCACTAGATGTTGCTCAACATTCAGTTTGATCTCCAACTTCACAAATATGATAGTTGCTTGCTTTATATACCCCTTTGTAATATATATACAATATATACTAAAATTTAGCAAGCAAAAAATGCAGTCTGGTTCGTTTTATTAAATACATTTAGTTTTAAACAAGATTCTAAACAACATCTACATCCAGTTCAATCTTGAATCCTACACGCATGACAGTTTCCTTTGCTTTATGTACCACTTTGTCACGGTTGTGGAAAGCTTTACGGTTATTACAGCGATGGTTGTGCACTTGTTCCACCTGATTTATTGACAATTTTGTCCATTTTCTCGCTTTATTTGCATTTATCATTTTGTTTTTGGGTCTGCTTATGTGTTTCTGTATTTCAATATTTTGTTTGTGTAATTTTGTTTGTTATTTCAGGTGGTTTTATGTTTTATTCCAGGAACTTATGAATAATTGACTATTTAGTTTACTGTATCCCTGTTGGGCATTATACGTATTCATAGAAATTAGAAAATATAAACATAAAATGGTCATCCATTTATCCAAGGCCAACAACTCTTCGAAGAAGAACACGGACCTGATTATATGAAGCCCCATGTTTATATAAATGAAGTGAGAAACTTTATTTGCTTTCCCCTGTTAACCCTTCTACGTTTACCTCCATATGCGTTTCCTTACGACTCCCGCACCATTACTATTTCAGGACACAAGAAAATAACTGTCACAAACACATTTGCGAGAACCCGATTTACGAGCCGGAGTGCCACCAAAACTAGCACATTACTTATTCCACTGGGTATGGCGATATTTATCCTCTTCTCAAAATGAACAGAAGGTCAACCATTTGGGAGGGAGGAGGGCTAAGTAGATATCCTCGTATTAATTATGATAAGCTTCTCTGGTTTAGGGTTACGCCTACCAAGGTATGTTTCGCGGCTTCAGAAAACCAGTTAAGGGACGGTTACATTAAAAAACAGCTGTTTTTTTTTTTAACCCAAATGATAATACTGAGTTTGCCATACCTATATTAATATTAAATATAGGAAGGTCTACCGGGTGAAAAAGCTACTTTCTAAATGCTGCTGAGGCCTTAAACTGAAATAAAGAGAACATATCAAGCGATAGCATACCAAAAACGTTAATTTTAATAAACGTTATTTTAATCTTACATTCCCTTGATATATATAAACTCTAAACCCTAAACCATGGAAAAGATTGACTCTTACTGAATGGGTAATTTTACTTTCATTTTCTGGTCCCTTTTAACCTCTATCACGCATTTGGTTTCATATTACATCATAAAAACCACGCGCCTTTATTGCACATCCGAAAAGGAATGAGTAAAAATTTGAAAGTCATTTATGAAAGTAGGACCAGGAAATTAGGCTAATTTAAGGTGGTTCCCACGATATGCATTAGTGTGATATCACATTTCCAATACCAGAGACCAATCTGAAAGGACACATTTTCTCAAAGATAATGAAACCTTTTTGATAAATGAATATTTTGAAATTCAATTTGAAAACCAATGTTCAAGTGTATCAAACATGGTATAAAACAACATGACCAAACCTGAAGTGGATTTTCTTTACAAAGCATATTTTTAAGCTGTTCAGCGATTCAATGAGCTAACAATCATACACCAAATAGTTGACACGATACGGGATGTTTAGAAGACGAGGCTCAAAGAAGCGTGCAGTGTATCCAGGGCCCATATGCATAATAAATCTTACATGTCTGAGTGCACTTACATTCTAAGTCAGTATGTAAAATATTAATTCATGGCTAGATATATGTAATCAAACAGTTAATATTATACTTTTTAAAGTGGGTTCAGTCTATCCAGAGTGTTTCAATCAGAAATTCGAAGTATTAACCGAGATATCGATGTCGAACTTAGAATGTAAGTGCACTCAGACATGTAAGATTTTTCATGCATATGGGCCCAGGACCCATATTCTCCGCTCCACTTAAGCTTAACCTTACCCTTAAAACCAATGTAAAAATGTAGGGAAAAGCGTACGTTTAAGGTTAAGGTTAAGGCGGTGAATACGGGTCCAGATCCCTACGATGACTTGGCAATGCTGTCAAGCAATTTGTTTCGGAACACGACCATAAAAATATAATTGACTTGGGTGTACTTGCCCGAAATGACTTTAATTAGTCTGCATAACTTCCTATATAGTAACTTATACCACATTTTAGTATCGTCGCCATAATTTTTCGTGATAATCACCCAGTTGCATCGCGATCAACGCGAAATTGACAAGACGTTCCTCTACGTCGAGAGGTGATTTGCATTTATTCCTTATTCGGCGTTGACTTTAAAAGATTATAATAAAGAAGTCATCTCAAATTACAACGGAAGAAAGCGCACATTGATATAGCTTCAAATAGACAACTCTGATCGGCGTTGCATCCGGACGCGACGTACGGAAACTATTTCCGAATAAGGTAGTTTCATTGTAAACTATTTAACTCCTATATACGACCACTATCACACCATGTCGACGTTTCATAAATAAAATATGTTTGACAGTCCAAAATTGACGTATCTTCAACAAGATTTGCCCTTCCAGAAGGCGTAGGGATTTACCCACAATTTGACCTAATCACACTTGCAATAAACGAAACCTTATTTCCTTTCGCCGTGTATCGTATTTATGAAACATTAGCCATGTCACACACGTTACATAAGAGTCAATTAATTAGCATTAGCGAGCATAAAATGACACAGTTATCCGCTATCAGTAGCTTGCAGTGACTGTTTATTATCTCATCGCATGGCATTGAATCGAGATTGGGATTCGGAATACCAAAGAATGAGGAAAATGAAGAACAAGGCATCTATCTATACGCTGCAATAATTACCTGGCTCTGCATATAAGACCTACATTCGCTTCTTCTTATAAGATTTAAAATGAAAATGGTGTATTTACAACTTTATGAGACAAAACACATACACATAATTCTAATGTCGTTATCGAACATTCCATTCTATTTGGTTGAATATGAAAATTGGTAGGTTATTGAACCATTGATTAACCCACTCTTTATCTTTTTCACTCTTTAAATTAACGCGATACTAAGATTAGCTAGCTGTTTACTGAGATTAGCGAGCGTCAGTGAAAAATTAGCTAACTTTTATTAGTGAAGAAATAGCTAATTCTTCACGATATGTCCTAGCTAGTCACTAGCTAGGAGAACTCTAGTACTAGCTTACGCTAGTGGTGTGTTGGCTAAAATTAGCAAGGAAGTTCTAGCTAGGAAGTTCTAGTGTAGGGCTAACTAGCGGCTAGTATGGTGTTAGCTAGCATGTTGACTGGGTAAGCTCTTGTGGTGCTATCAGCCGCTCTTTGCGTCTGCGCCTGCGGATTTTTAAGTTTATCTAAATTATAGTTATTCCAGTGGTATCGATTCCGTTGGGATTACTAAATTGTGTACCAATTTCAATTTCAGTTGATGCAGACGCAAAAAGCCGCTGACAGCACCATTATAAGACAACCTTTGCTTCTACGTAAACGTAGCTGTCTATATGCCGTGTGTCCATCTAGAAACACAATTGCGATGCCTTAAACGCATTTGGCCTCGATTACATTAAATCGCTTGGGTTGTGATTTAAATTTTCTCATTTATAAAAATCGTAAGGAGCGAAATAATGATTCCTTGACAATGTCAAAGTGTACCAAAGACTTGCTATTCTGTATCGCTTATTTTAAGATATCAGGACATAACTCTTTGAAATTCGACCCCTTTCCCCTTTAACAGCTTGTATCCGGATGTTCCTGCTATTCAGGACAGAACCATCGGAACCAATGAGTTCATACAACAAAGAGAACATTGGTATCATATCCATTATTTCCTTATTTCCATTATTTCCTATCAATATTTTGCTTTCTTTTGCAAGGGCGTTAATTGGCACTCGGGAAGTGGTGTTCAGTGTAAGGACCTGGCCATATTGGGAGCTTTTTGAGGTGGGTTTCCCTTCACAACTGTATTACCTATGTTTTTTCCTATTTATTCCTTATGGCCAAAAATAAAAATGATGGCTAGCAATTTAAACGCAGTGTCCTTTAAGGAATACATTGGAAGATGGGGGGGGGGGGCACCCTACGGAGAAACAAAATGTGCGAAAAAGCTGCCATTGTGGTCAGAACCTCTACGATGAATGGAGCGTGAAATAATAGGCGACTGTAGCACTACCGGTCTGTGAGGGTGACACGATAGGATCTTATAACTAATATATTGAAAAATAAGAATAAAACAAATAAAGATTGTGTTACAAATTAAACATTTTCCAATGGTTGGCATAGAATCGAAAATTGAAAATTGCGCAGACTTTGGGCCTGAGTTTGCCAGACATTTCGCCATTAAAATTCGAAAAATGAATAAAGTCAGGTTAACATTTTCAATTTTCAAGTCTACAACTTTCAAAGAGAGGCTCGGCGACACACGCTGATGTGAATATCTAGAAGAAACATGCTATAATGCTTTTATTTATTAAAGTAATCTTTAAAAAAAACGTTGAGAAAATATGAATTTATGCTTGCATCCTATTTGCTTTGCAGATATAATGCAAGTGGATTTCGTTTTTGACAAAAAAAACCAAGTTTTTAAAACACCATGTGTCGCCTAAACCAGTATAGTCCTTCCATTAGATTATTTTTCACATTTTTTATATCAACAACAAATAAGTGGACTCAACGGATCAATTCACATTGAATCTTCCGTGCCTCGATTCATCTTTTTTTCTTAATTTCATTTTCATTTTTATTTTTCCATCGATGCATCTTGCTTTGAAGTCATTCTCAATGCCAATTAATGTTTCACCAGAAACACAAAGGTACAGGTAACAAGCAGTCACCTACAGGATACACGAGTACCCACTTGGGTGCTGATCTATAAGATGGATCCCTTTTCGTTTATTCACGCTCTGGACAGCTATTCCCCGCTCCTCTTAACCTCATTCTAACAGTTGTTCTTACTCTATATTTTTGAATTAAAGGTTGGTAAAACATAAGCTTAAGGTTAATATGAGAATAAAAAGTATGACCTGGGCTATGTCGTCCACCATCTTAACTATGTGTCCACAAAATTATGTCGAAGTATTTAACCTGTTCATACCCTTGACCTAGAACAATATTCCACGCTAAAACCTCAACCTGAAACTTTCACTATTTCCCATCCTTTAACACTGATTTTAAGGATAAGTTTACGGTTGTGGGAAACGTCTCACAAGAAACACAAAGGTACAGGTTGCATCCAGTCACCTACAGGATACATGAGTGCCCACTTGGGTGCTGATCTATAAGATGGATCCCCTTTCGCTCAGGCCGTGGTTACATATGCGTTCTAAAACGCGCGTTTGTATGCTTGATTAAAGGTATATGAATACAGTCTGCAGTCAGTCAGTTAACTGTTCGTACCCACTTAGGTGCTGATCTATAAGATGGATCCCCTTTCGCTCAGGCTGTGGTACATCTCCGTTTTAAAACACGCTTTTGTATGCTTGGTCAAAGGCATATGAATATAGTCTGCAGGTAGTCAGCCAACTACTCGTACCCACTTGGGTGCTGATCTATAAGATGGATCCCCTTTCGCTAAGGCCGTGGTTACATATGCGTTTTAAAACGCGCGTTTGTATGCTTGATTAAAGATATATGAATACAGTCTGCTTGGAGTCAGTCTACTACTCGTACCCACTTGGGTGCTGATCTACAAGATGCATCCTTTCCAAGTAGGCCATGGCATCCTGTTACACGCGGCCCAACTCCTATAGAAATAGTCTATATACGCGAGTTAAGAGGGACAGAAATATACCTTGGTTACATTTGCGTTTTAAAACGCCGCTATTTCGCTCGCTGCGCTTTTGTATGCCTAATTGAATTATAAAATACAGTCTACACGCCGTCAGCCTCAGGATACACGAGTACCCACTTGTGTTACAATTTAGGATTCATCTAAGATGGATCCCTTCCCACGTGTATGTTTCCCCCTCGAAAAGACGCCAAACTATCTACATCCAGTGTTAACGTCGATCCGGGTTTAGATATAAGGAAACTAATTCTACGTCGTCCAACCAAATACAGACGTTTGTTAGGTCTCACAAAGAAAAAAAACGTTTGTATCATTGGGTATCATTGGGTGCAACTATCTGCATTCATATAACGAAGGAAACATGCTCCAGAATTGATATTAACGAATTAAACGTTTGTAAAATATATACACATTTTGTTTTGTATTTACAGGTAATTTCGTAATATAGTCGGTCTTTCAATTTGGTCTCATCAGATCATCAGCAAATTATATAACAATGAAAACTACCATTCTAAAAATGAAAAATGATTATGGAATTATTGGATTAATATCCCTTCATTTATCGCATGCCAAAGCCGTTTCATTGAATGAGCAAATAACTGAACATCAAAACAAATGCTCGTTTTCATTTACATCGTCAAGCAAAAAGCATGCAACAAAATGCGAACAATTATCTGAGTTTTGCATTCACATTATCTTATTTTTAGCTCGTCATGCAGCGGAAATGAATTTACCTGTCATATTAAAGGCATCAAAATATTTAAAAAATGAGTTCAATATGATTTAACACCAATGCACGTGAATGTGTTTCAATACAATCGAGAATTGAAAATGAAATTGAGCAACGTCGTTTTTATTCACAAACGTTTATTTGTTCGTGACGTCATTAGTCGTTGTTTATGTGTTAATTTAATCGACGTTACATAAAACAAAACGCTATGCATTATTAAGAATCAAGCAAAATACAACCGCAGCGATACAATTTGCAGCGAAATTCACCAACACAAATCAAACTATATTAAGGACGTCGCCTGCGATTCGAAAAGACATTGTTAGATGACATATTTGTTACAATTACAGTGACAATTTGCATGGTAGAACTAGCGACTTTGAATTAGTATTTCAATTGCTGCAAATTGTAATATTGTTGTGTTGAGAAGCATTGATAGAAAAAGTTTTTTTTTGTCCAAAAAGTTATTTTTATATCACAAAATCTTAAAATAGCCTTGGGTAAAAAATATCACATTATGAAAATCCATTCTTTATATGTTGTTACTTGAGCAAGTGACCATGAAAAAAAGGGTTATTTTTAGCTTTATGTCTCCAATTTCCGAATTCGTATGATATTTAGACAACTAAGCGGTATCTTTTTGCCAGATTCACAATATTTTATACATATTTCACAAACCGTTGAAACGCCGAATTGCCTCTGACCGCACCAATTTCAAAGCAAAAATAGACACTGCTTGTAGACACATAACTCTACATGGTTTAAGAAAGGGCCTGAAGGAGTCGATACAAGGGGCGAGTTAGATTCGTCAAAATCTGTCCCGATATTTGTCATGACGATGACATAATCATAAGCAATGAGTCTTCACGGAATATGAGCGGAAACTAGGATTTTTTTCTCGACAAAATGTGAAGCAACGTCGAGAAAAAAACATAAGAATACACTAATAAGGAAAATTTGAATTATTCATTGGAAAAGAACTATATTTTAGTATCGTGCCTCGTATTTTCCCTTATAATGTACTTTTATGATATTTCACGAGATAAATAATAGAAACTCGACTTCTGAGAACAGTTACAAAGATATCTTGAAAATACCACAATTCGCAACCACAAAAACCCATTTAATCGTTTATCTATGCAAGATTTGCTAAGAGCTTAAATTTTGGAAAACGTTTGAATGCCAAAAGACGTTTATCTAATTTTTACGTTATTTCTTTGCTACCACCCACATTTTGGTTGAATGATGAATGACCCTTCAAATAGTGATCGCAGGGGGATCTATGTTTTTGGGATCTATTTTTTTTTCTAACGGATGTCCACGTATTTTTCTGAGGAGCCATGTGACCAGCCGGTGCGCATTAATCTTCATCAATTTCAGTTAAGGGGCTGCTGAAAAGCTGGTGTTGTTGGTTCCAAGGGGTATTGGAGCTCGTTTAAAATGAGGGGTGAGGTGTAATATGACAGCCATATGTGGCATTATGACCTGGGTCATGATTAGGCTGGATAGACCGAGTAAATCAACACGGATGAGTGAGTTCAGAAAAAAAGATGGTTTCATAAGGATTTACGCTAGTTATTATTACGTAATATGCTAACGTTGATAGTTTTGATGTCCACGGAAACCTTAGAGCGGCTCTTAGTGCAGTTCCATGGCTATATACTATATATTATATAGAAATGTCAATAGGAAATCCAGACACGTTTGCCCGACCAAAATAAAATTCAATTATGGTGTCGTCACCAGCCAGCGTAGCTTTCAGAAACTACTGCCAAATTATAATGAATTTGGTATCAAATATAACAATCTAAGCCTGGTTTTCTATTGTTTCGAATAATATTACAGCCACAGGCGTTAAGAACTACTGCCATCCCCGTAAGGCTGTGGCCACATTGATCAAACTAACCTTCAAACCTAGCTTCAAACCACTTTAGGTCGTGGTTCCGATTACACAAAAACGTTGTTGGTTTGAAGCTTGGTTTGAAGGCGCTTCAAACCACCTTCAAACCTACCTTCAAACTACTCTTCAAACCAGAGTCGTATATATAAATTTCTATTTACACCAGTTTAAAGCTTATTTGAAGCAAGTTTGAAGGTGGTTTGAAGGTGGTTAATATAATAAAATTGTTTATTGTCGCCATGACCTTAAGTGGTTTGAAGCTTGGTTTGAAGGTTAGTTTGATCAATGTGGCCACACCCTAAGAGAACAGAGCTTCCAATCGGGACTCATGTGATTTGTGTTAACTCCCGGATCACAGAGTAAACGCGACAACTGTTGTCTACAATTGAATCAGGAAATCGAGTGAAAACTGTCTTAAATGCATATTCTGATCAACAAGGAAGTTCCATTTTTCAGAACACTTTTCACTTGAAGAATGGAGCCGCACTGTCCACCTTGCAGTCTAGATTACAGAGTTGCAACTGTTGTCTACAATTGAATCGGGAAATCGAGTGAAAGCAAACTGCTGAGGAGGAAATAGCGACATGCAAAGAAGAGATATTTAACACTTTCTGTGCGTACAGACTCTTAGAAATGAATATGGAGATTTTTTTCTAAAAATGAGTCACACTACATGTATGTATGTTTTAGTCTAGATCTGACAGAGTAAACGCGACAACTGTTGTCTACAATTGAATGCGTAAATCATATGAAAACTGCCTTAAATGCATATTCTGATCGACAAGGAAGTTCCATTTTTCAGAACACTTTTCACTTGAAGAATGAAGCCGTACTGTCCACCTTACAGTCTAGATCACAGACTGGCAACTGTTGTCCACAATTGAATCAGAAAATCGAGTGAAAGCAACCTGCTGAGGAGGAAATAGCGATGGTGAATTGTCATGCGCAGTGATGCATGAAATCATAATTCCATTTACGTGATTTCAAGGAAATTCCAGGGAAATGTGGGGTTTTGAAGGATTTGGGGCTTCCGTGCGGGTAATAACTAAATGAATGTATTTGTTTTTTAAAACTGCATTGTAAATTTCATGATCATACATGATCAAACATGATATAGTTTTCAGGGACATCTGCCCTTTTCTAGATTATGTACGATTTCTTCATTAGTTAAATTACCTATTTAGCGAATTTATAATTCATTAATTATCACTAAAACATTTGAAAATGGAGAAAGACGTTAATTAAAAAAAAACAGTTATTTGCCGATACCACACATAATTAAGTGAACACCGCCATCGACAGAAGTGTTATGACATTGTATAGTCTATTGATTTTCATTTCCATTTAATTATTCTTTAACGGCTTTGACAAAATCATGTTTTATCCACCAGAGGCCAATGTATTTTCTCACATGCATGACATCTCACTCTATTAGGACAGGCAAATACAATATGAAGGGATCCGTGCATAGGATAGATATAAAATGGACTTCATTGTAAAGACAAAGTCTGACAGGCATGGCGATTGTGAGCGACTTCTGGGGATTCAATACAATCAATATTTAAAAATAAACTTATGTTTCTCGATTCTTTTGAAAAAATTATATTTTCATTTTTATATTTCTTTTAATTTTTGTATAAAAGCGTTTTATCGGGTAAAATAAAAATAACCTACATGTACAAATGCCCCTGTACATACATGTACAAATGTAGCTGTTTGCATGTTTGTCTTGAAGATAGCAAAAAAAATACACTTTGCTCCTGTTGATATACTTTTATTTTCATAATTTTATAATATGATACCAATAAAATAATGCGTTACATTCGGCAACAAATCACACATGCGAGCCTGTTTGCATGTTTGACTTCAAAGGATAAAAAAATGATATGATTTACTTCTGTCAAAGAAAGCGAGAACTTAAGTGAGTGACTAAATTTGGTAAAAGCTTTCGCATTACTGCACTTGACAAAAATGATGCATTTTATAGAGATGTGTGATCTAGAAATGCGGAAACACGCTTTTATTGGCATGACTGTGTTTTATTAATAACGCAGAAGCACTCTCAACTACTCACACATTGCAACGCCTTTCTAACAAATATTCGAGTGGCAATGTACATGCGAACCAAAAAAGTGAATGAGAAAATGTATCATTTTAGGATGAATGAATTTGTAAATCCGTGTCAGTTACAAGTAAACATAAGGATAAGTAAGCAACCAAATGTTTACATATCAACGAAAACATAATAAAACCTGGAATATCCCTATCGTATTGCTTATTTTTTATTTGTTGTTACACCCGCACACTGTTGCAAATTTGTCTTTCACAGTATTTGAAATGAAGTCCAAACATAACTGAAAAATATACATTCTTCTTTAGGAATTGCAAATTTAGGAATCAAATTCAACAAAAAAAAAACGCCACAAATATAATCATATTTGTCTAAAAGAGGCGTTTCTATGATCTGTTGTACCTCATTTTGCTGAGTAGGGTTGGAATCCGTAGATCATATTTGTTTACATGTATATGATGTGACATAGAGACCACGTTTGATTCATTGCTTCAGGCATTGACCGAAATAGTGGACCGATCATCAACTTCATGTACATCGAGACTACACTATTTGAAGAGCTCTAAGGGCCTGGCCACATTGGAAGCTTTTCCTTGCTTTTATTTCCTAACAAAGCTGTCTTTCAAGGTATTCCTTATGGGAAACTAAAAAAAAACGAGTTAAAGCTACCTAACAGCTCGTTGTTTTTGGTTTCCCATAAGGAATACATTGGAAGACAGCTTTGTTATGAAATAAAGGCAAGTAAAAGCTTCCAATGTGGCCAGGCCCTAATTGAAAAGTTTAACATTTTAACATTTGGAGCAAACCCACAAACGAATTCAGACAATCAAAACTCCCATGGTTCCTCCTGCCACAACCCTTATTAAATTTCCTCTACAAGTATAATTTATATGCATATACCGCATGTTTCTATTTATAAGGGAAACTGGCTAAATGTGATTAAAACAATTAAGCATTTATGTTGAAACGTGGTTTTATACATATTTAACAGCATAGTGATTCTTAAATCTATATGAATAGTATAAACAGGTAAACTACAAAATATGCACGTTCTTAAATCATAACGAATCTATCCTATCAGATATTAGTTTACACTAGTAACGTCATTCCTTTTTATTCAGAGTACATTATTTTTAATAATGTACGGTAAACTAAGTAGGCTAAAGTACTCGGTCAACTCCATTAATTAAAACATTGTACAGACTGTCCAGTGTTTTAATTAATGGACTGACCTCGTACTTTATCCTATACATAATGTAGGCTCACTAGAAACCACTGCCAGTACTGGAAAGTCCAGTATGCCCAACAAATCAACCAATGTCTGATAGGTACCCTTTTTCATATTGATACGGCCCCTCTCCATCTCAATCCCAAAAAGACAAATGAGCCGACCGTCATAAAACTCGGCAAATCTGACACGGAGCGGCTTGTTTTCAACAATCCATCAACAATACATTGCCCGTCGGCCCCTTAATAAAATCGCAAAGGGGTTCCAAGAAAACAAAGTGGTAAGTTGATAGAACGTCTTTATACGAATATATTGTCAATTGTCTACAAGGATTAACTGGCCTCGAAACGTAACTACAGCTCGTAAAACGCGGATATGATTGCAAATTTTACTTTTTTCTATAATTGTTCATGTATTATTTACATAATCATTTATTAGCATTGTTTAACTTAAAATCCTAAGGTAGTGATTGATCCATAATGCTAAAGAACTAGTACGCTGAGATCAAATAGTCAATTAAGGTTTGCAAACACTAACAAAAAAGTTTTTTTTTGTGGTGGTGGTCTTTTTTATGTTGGAGTTCTCTGTTTTCGCCACAAAATCCTTCTGGGGTGTTCTATATCAGAGGTAATCGTTGTCAATCGAAACTTATTTTACTACAATATCGAATAGCTCGTTTATGATACAAGTAACATTTAAATCGAATAAGCTTAAGATAATTTCGCATGCATTTATTATAAGGAATCCTTTTAGGGTTTCTATCAGATTGTATCGTCAATCTCAGCTCATATACAAAGCTCATATTGCATTTTATGTCCTGAAAATGTGAACAATAATAGTGGAGTGCAGATCACTGTTTTAGCTCCAAGCGACGCTTGAGCGTTGCTCAATCATGCGTTTGGGGTGCAGATCACCAGCTTGGCTACAGGTGTTGAGCTCCGCTCAAGCGTGTATAATCATATCATGTCAAAATGTAATATTTTGTCATATAACTTTGAATTGTTGTATTTTTCGTTTTACAAGACAAATTATAAGTACTTTAAGTACTGAGTTACCAAACGGTTATTTGATTCGTGAAAAGTGACGTTAATATTTGGCATTTTGTTTGGCGAAGCATGTTTGCGCTGGTGTATAAAAACGAATGTACTTTAGTTACGCTTGTTTCATAATAAAACCGTTTCATTTGCGATGAAATAAGAGCAACATGGACGATTATATGGATATACAGGACCATATATATAGGGTTGAAAATGATAGTTATTTTTTTGTTTGGTTTACTAAATTATTGGTAATAGATTCGTTAATGAAGGACACACATGTATATATATATGCAAGCAGTCTAGAGGAATTCACACATTGTTTTAGACTGACCATTTCCGATTATATCAATACACAAACCAAAACGAATCATGGTGCATGATAGGCTATGTTTTCATATTAATTTTATGCTGTGAAAACACGATAATATACATTTGAATATTTAAAACATTATTTTCAAAATGTTTAACGGTATTAAGCAACGCTTGAGTGCTGCTTGGAGAACACCGACTTA
>LQRL01022620.1:32903-46952 GCA_001703475.1 Hydroides elegans
AGTGGACATGACAGTCGGTCAGGCAACCCCGAATAACCTATCTGTACGATAGCTACTGGGCAATGTCCGCAATTGGAGAGGGGTAAATGTAAAAACAATACCTAAAATACATCGGTTGGCTGTTTCACATAATTATGATCATTGTAAAGATTTAATTCACTTTAAATCATATTTGATTTGTGATGGCTAATTGAGTGGACATGACAGGATGTCAGGCAACCTCAAGCATTCCAGTGTTTGGTGTCGGTTGCAGAGGGAGGCTAATGCTACTGGGCAATGTCCGAAATCGAGAAGGGACGCATGTGAAACAATGTTTAGTACATAAACCACGTTTTGCATTTAATTTGCCTAATCATTACATTCTTATTTCGAAGAATAAAACATGTACTTGTTCAACTTGATTCGAGTAGAGGTACCAGCCAGTCAGTCAAAGTATAGTAGCTACTGGCCGATGTCCGCAATTTAAGAGGATTCAGATTCCATTAAAACAGATTATTCATCAAAACGCACCTTTAAGGCAAAATAGACATTTAAACTCATTCTTCATCTGGATGCGTTACGGAACTGATAAGACAAGCATCACCCACAAAATGGTTCCACGTTATTGCAGTAAACTGTCCAGGAAATTAGATAGTATTGATATACATATATTTTCCAAGGAGATGTGAGTTTGTTACTCTTTATTATGAAATTGATACAAGGTTGTTTGCGGTTGATACCCTGACTCAAGAACATGTGTTTGAATATAGGGTCTATAGCAAATTGAAAACAAAACTTATGATTGCATTGTCTTCGTGTGCCTTGAATATCTAATTGTTTAGTCTACTCATCTTCTTTATATAACAACAGGATTGATTACGTTATAAACAGATATAGTCTACTGTATGTAGTTGAATATATTCTTAAAATAAGCTGTCTAGTGACTGCTCAGTTTTTTTTCTTCTGAGCAGTAATTATTGTGTGTTGAAAACAGTTCTCCCAAAAAATCTCTAGTAAAATCATGTATGCAAGTTCAATACTTTATTATATTCTTTAATACACTAAGGTTTAAAAATTTATATTTGTTTTTGGTTTATTCAAAACACACCTTTCCGACTGTTTAGTTGTTTTTCATATGTTACTATTAGTTAGAATGGTAATCGGTTTGAAAAAAAGTAACCGCTTTAAAGGTACAGTCACGCAGCGGCGAAATATTTCGCAATCACAGCATAAAACAAAGAAAACATAGAAACCCGGCGATATTGCGAAATTTGTTCATCAGATTTTGCGATTGCGAAATTTGGTAAGAAACAGTGCAATAAACAAAGGCTTAAACGGATTGTTTGCGTGTCTGCGTTTCCTGTCTTTGCGATTTTGCGAAATCAATTGCGAAGTCTGCGATATTCTTTGTTTTGTCTGAGAAATGCCAAGGATTTTATATAGAGAGTCAATGATATCAGACGCAATCATCACATCGAATATGAATTATTTATCAATGTATTTTGAATCTTTTTGTCAGTAGAATTCAAGCACAACATTAAAGATCATAGATCTAGTGATAGATTATAAGCTCAAATGCCTCTAGAAATTCATTCTAATATATCTGCGAAAGTGTAATTGAACTGATAATATGGATATTTGATGCGAATATAGTAAAAAATATCCCAAAACCAATTTCGCAAGTGCGTGAACACTTGTTGCGTTTTATTTCGCAAACCGAGAAATCGCAGAATTCTGCCTGACCGTACCTTAACAGTATTTAAGCTTTAATTATAACATTAAGTACAATTGCTTTGCTAATTCACTATAACATTCAAATGCGAACTTATATTTAATGATTCACAACAAAATTACGATCCATTGGAATGATTTGATATTTTGCACAGTAACATGCGATGAGAAATGATGCGCGATTTAGTTACAGTTTCAGAACCATTCCAAAACAAAGGTAAATGGGATGTGAAATATGGACGCATCCAACGTCATTGAAAAGTGAGGACAAACACATGTATTTGCATCTCGAATATGAATTATTAAAAGTGATATTATGACGAGATGACTCTATTTAGAAAGGTGTCAATGTCCTTGCAGTTTGTTTGTTTTCTGTTCCTTTTATTGTACTTTAGATGCCGTAATAAACGCGACAACAAACGAAAACTATTCCTTTGGTTATCAGATTGCATCCTATATAAGCCTAGATATGTTTGTCCAAAATGCCACAGGTCATATTACGGCTTCAAAAAAACTGTAATTTATTCAATACATTTGTCACTTTAATGTAAGTTGATAATATAAGATACTTCGAGAGGGAGGTTGTGGATATTTGGAAAAGCAAGAATGAGATTTAATAGAATGACAAACAAGGCAAAACTTTAGTTATTGGACCATCGAAGTTATTTGTCAGCGAATGAAACAATATAGAATTCTATCTTACGAATTTAAAAACACAAACAATAAACAAATGTAGGCATATCTAGGCGGTCATTTCCAAAAACATATCCAAATCAGGCAAATGAACATGGACTGTTTTGCGAGCATCCCATATAAGGCGTTAATTATGCCGTTCGACCGTGAATGTAGAACTATTGAACGACATCATAACTATGCATTTTGTTTATTTGCTGTTGATGAAAATTTGTAAGAACTTAAAAAAGCAATGGACAGGTGTGGCAAAAATGGCCAAAAAATACAGCGTTTTTAGATTTTAAAAAGACCAAAGAATAAAAAAGTTATTTGAGATACAAGTGGTTTATTAGCCTATTTCATATGGATTAATAATAATCGTGTGTTGGTACTGGGAATGTGTATTCATTGTTCGAGACAAAAACGCAAACAACGTAACGCAACTTTGGTTCAGACTTCGGAGCGGCGTTATTACGAGCCCGTCCCTATATCATAAGTAAATGAAGAATATGTCGTTCGACATATTGTCTAGTTGACATTTGGCGTTGTAGCATATACATGAGTAGGACCGCGTTCACCCAACAAAACGCTTTTGAATACTCGAAAGCTCAACCGCTCGAAAGACAGATTTGTTTAAGCCATAGTAGTATGTTGTTCGTTTTGTTAGTGCACAAGGCTCGCTTTTTAGCCATATTCACGCGTTTTTCATTAGTATGAATGCGGCCTTAAACTTTCTTATATCCTATATTATTATGGATAGACATATTTCTTAGAAGATTATAATAACCGAGACGTGTCACATGGTCGTATTTTATTCGTGCTAATCACGACGACTCATCATAAAGCGAAACCACATCAAATATGAGCACATCACGAGCTAGTTTTAACAAAATGTGTTAAAAAGCAAAACCCAAGTTAGCTGTGAACATTTGACCAAATGACTTCCAAGCTTGGATATCTAATTAACACATTTTACTATTGCTTTAATATATTTTTTTCAATTTTAATAATAATATTTAAGAATTATTTATTATTAATTAATGAGAAGTTGCATCAAGGTGATTTTTAAACTTGTTGAAAACTCTGTCATGGGGTGCCCTTCATAAAATGAACATTCAGTCGCCATTTTCCTTCCCACGCTAGGATTTATGGGTAATTTGGGATTCTGATTATGAAAGGCGTTGCATTCATAAAATGCGTGTAAAACATGGATGAAATAGTTCATATTTTACATCATTAGTGAATTCTCCTAGCTATGAAAGATGGTGAGTTAAGACGCTGACCAGGAAATGAATAAAGATTTCGTCGGTGCAACGTGTTCTAAATCTTGATGAGCTGTAATTTTTATTACGGTGTTTCGTTATAAAACACAATAGAAAAGGTTTAATCAACCTAAAAATGATGATATTTTGCCATGGTGATATAGCGATCATATTAAGTATCTACTACATATATTGTTTAAAAGCGAGAATTCATTTATTAAATCTTATCAATATTTCCGCATTAAATTATTTTGATATATATTCAAATTTGCATTTTATGTCAATGTTGTTCCTTTTTTATTCTTATAAGATGCAATTATTGCCTCAAAGCATTTTACTTATATTTCAAAATGTAACAAATATCCACATAACTTTAAAACATATTTTGAAATTATAACTGTGTCGCTTAAACAGTCCATATCCACTCCCCATAAGAGAAAAATGGTCACATAAACCATTATCAAATCCATCCGTGATTATTCGTGCCAGGGCACTCAACGATTTATTCGGGTAAATGTTTATTCTTGCAGCAGCTCTTCTTTGCTTGCAACTTTTTCAGAACAGAAAAAAAAAACTTTTTTTTTCGAAACGTGATTTTACTCTGGGATTATGTTGGTAAATATATAATCCAATGCTTATATGTCTAAAATTTAGTCTCTATAAACGAAGATGTGAGAAAATAACGTTAAAACCATTTGATTTATTGAAATCTTTATTCTGGTAGGAAATTGTACAGTTGCTTGCAATAGCTTTTCTGGCTTTCAGGCTTGCAACTTCAGAACAAATATTTTGATGCAAATCAAAATAGTAAATCGTTGAGTGTCCCTCTTCGTGGGATTTCGTGGCGATTCGGTTTTTGTTTTCCCGACGGGACACAGTTATTTGTGTGGCCATAAGTGAAATTATCTCACGGTTGACTATCTCACTAAATAACTCTGGCTCAAGAATCTCATTTCGCGATGGATCTTTGGGGAGTAGAAAAAGTTTGGATTAGGAGAATAGTTTTGACGATAATTATGAGAATATGTGAGAGCATAAACATGTTTACAGTAAGATGATTTCTACATTGTAAAACTATAATTCCTAGGTTTTTAAAACAGATGCGACAATTCATCATAATTGTATGGTCAATCAAACATGATTATCAAAAAGGGGAAACATCTATAATGTAACTTAAACTTATTTTATTATCAAATTTGGTATTTTGGGTTACCGAATTAATTCAATGTTTCAAATAAAATAATTGTTCAATTTTTTTACAGCGTTTTAACATGTGTCATATGACATATGTTAATCATTCTATAAAATATAACCTAATAATTTCAAATAGAAAATTGTTCCACCGAAGCTAAAACCAAAATCACCACACGGTTGACTGTCTCACTAAATACTCTGGCTCAAGAATCTCATTTCGCGATGGATCTACAGGGAGTTGAAGAAGTTTGGATTTTTGGAGAGAATATCTGAGAGCATAAATATTTTTACAGTAATACGTTCTCTACATTAGAAAGATTTTATATGCTAGGTTTTCAAATTGCTCGCAAAAATAAAATAACCTTTAAATTGATCTATCATAATATCAACTTTAGGAAAAGTTATTATTCGATTAAAGTTGGTTCATAAACAACTTGCATATTTCATTTTTTCGCCACTCGCGGATCTTAAATTATGCATAATTATTCGTCGAAGTTATCACATTTATTTATTGAATAAGTTGTTATGATCTTACAGTTGTCAAACCGTCCTAATAAAACCATGTTTTCCTTACATTGTTTTATATTGCTTTAATTCGCTGATGCTTTGAGTCATTTCAGGGTTGCATTATCCTTTGCAAATAACTATATGCCATTTTAATACTTGCAAATAGTAATGCTCCCTTTATGACCCAGTACTTATCTACAAAACTCGTAATGCTTCCCACATTATGTCCTTTTTATTACCGAATAATAAAGTCTCCCTTTTTATGACCTACTTGTTTATTACTCGATTGCTCCCGACTGATTTGATCATTATCTCGATGAAATTTCACTTTAAACATGGAGTACACAGAAACGATAGTGCTTCATACATCTAGCGATTTTAAGCATCCGACAAAAAGGGTTACTATCAATCAAACTGAAATGATATAAAATCAATATACTCTGATGCAATTACACTTTAATGAAAAAAGGAGGTTGCCCAATAAATGCAACTTAATCATTTTAAATTGTATGAATGCGTATATCTTCAGTAATCATTACCAATACTGATAGTCAAATTATCACTAAAACTGTTTTATATCAGTGAAAATGCGAACCCATTCATTAAATAATGTATCCATAGCTGCAAATGGATTGGTTTCTTGATCTAAGGCCCCCATTTTGGATAAGCCTTATGATAATGGTGTGTGTAGGACTTGGTGTTTAACTGTTCATCTTTATAGTCTTCTTTATTGTGTGGCATGGGATCTTGATCCAAGTACACCTGAAATGTATCATTTCAGGATTTTGAGTGCTTTTGTTGCTACAGATATAATGAGTATATCGAATTCTCATATATGTGTCATCCATGATAGCATGTATAACCTATCAGTTTTTAATATGTAACTAGTGCTTTGGATCGCATTATAGCAAAACATACTTCACTCAGTTTAACTGGATCTCAATGTATTAGTTTGAAATTGCCCCATTTTGGATGAGACTTAGCCTTATTGTGTGTGAAGAACGTGATGTTAAACCGTTCATCTTCATAGTCTTCTTTATTGGCGGAGTGGCATGACGGTCCAAGTGCACCCGGTTGTGTCACTCGAAGTTAATTTAACTATCGGGATAAGATCTTCGATATTAGTAAATCAAATTGGTCTCATTAGTTGAAAGCATGTATGCACTTTAGCTTCAACGTCATCTTTGCTGTTTATGTGTCATATTGATGCGCCCGCTTGCATCGCCATTTTTTTCTTCTAATATTGTTGTACAAAATGCATTTACATCTAAAATATAAGCGAAAGATAATTCACAGCATCACAACTATATCATATGTTGAACATCTGTATGCATCTTTAATCTTTCCTTCATTTTAATTTAACATTTTCCGATAAAAAATAAAGGAAAACATTTTTTGTCTTCTTATCGTAAAACTTTTAAACATTAACATATTGTTTGTTTTTCAATCGGGACTAGATATGTTATTTTGACATTATTGTTCTTTTAGGAAAACCATTTGTTTAAAAATATTTGTCTATCAAAACAATCCGGTGGTGTTCCTTTGTTTGCGCGTTTATGCACTTCTGCAACATCCAAGTGTCTCCTTATTCACGATAGGATTTAGGCCCTGCTTACATTAAATCGCTAGCCACGATTTTAGTGATTACATACACAATTTATCTTGGTATTTCAATACTTTCCCATGCATTTTACAGTGCATTGTTTGACAAGTATCGCTACTTGCGACGAGAATCGCCACTTGCGACAATAATCGCGCCTAGCGACGTGTCAAACATTCGATCATTTGCTCAAAGAGAATATAGCGTTTATTTAGATTGGTTTTGAAAATCGCTCAAATGTAATCACAAATTTTTGAAATCGCTCGGAGCGACGGGGTTTTTCCTTGAAATGATTTCAAAGTCCTACAAAGAAAACAGTGAAAGTCGCAAGTGGCGACGAGAATCGCTCATTGTATGTAAGCAGGGCCTTAGTAATAAAACGCTATATAATTCGTGTTTGCTCTTGAGTCTTTTCGGCTCCTAATCGATGTCTGTAATAAAGTGACATCAAACTTAATGTTCCTAAACGCTCCATGACTAGAATGGATTGGTTTTGCAAACAAACGGAATTCTTTGGCGTTTTTTTTTATTACAAAGATATAAGGTATAATCATAAGCTTATCACTTACCTTTGGAAAAACAATTTTCGATTTTCTACACAAGTATGACCATAAACCTACATGTATATTACGTTTAAAAAAGGGGTGAAACACACAGCCAATATAACGAAACAAAACAAATGGTCTTACCTGTTCATTGGTATACATATCGATGTTTAGTTGTATTACATTTTCTAGGAATTATTTTTAGACATTATCATATAACGAGTCTACTGACCAATTTAATACAACTTTAATACAATTATTGTATTACTTTCTGCAATGTTGCAAAACAATGATTTGCATCATATTACCCAGTGTCAGTAAACTGTCGTATATAGGACAGTTGTTGAAAGTGAGACAGCTAGCATTTCAAAGCAGCCATTTTATGGAGTACCATATACCTTGGATTTCAAATGATTATCCTTTCGCAATCCCTTGGAATTCATTGATAAACATGAGAATCGCCAGATGTCTTATGTTCCAACACAATAAAGGGGAGCAGTTGATGTTAAGGGTATGGCCACATCGGAATATTTTTCGAGGATTGTTCCCCCAAACTAACATTGCCTTCACAAGTATACCTGCCCAGTAAACAGATGATATATTTTAAAATTGTATTCTACATAAATAGTTTGCATTTAAACCATGAGAATTACGTTTCCTGTTTACTATAGGTGCGAAAGCTCATAACGCTACCTAAACGCTCGTTCCTTTTTTAAAAGCAAGTTGCTTTTTTTCGCATAAGAAACACCTTGGAAGACATATTTTTGTAACGAAGCAAAACACTTTTTGAAAAAGCTTCCAATGTGACCAGGCCCTAAAGAGTAGCACTCGCTTTTAAACCCATCGGCGATATTGGAAGGGTGTTTGAATTGACTAAAAATGCAATACCAAGTATCTTTGGAGAGTGCGAACAAATATATTTCGTGGGTTTTGAATAGTTTCCGGTTCGTTTATTTCCTTTGTTAGTATTGATTTTAGTTGTATTTTGAGGTGTTGTTGTTATTGTTTATCAAACACTGGATTGATTTTATGGGACTTTTTAGATGAAATTCCGAATTCCGCACATGTTATTATCTGACCTAGTTGAACTAACTTGGTTTATAAAGCATTAATGTGAATCAGAATAAAATAAATGATGTCAAATCGTGTATAAACAGTTTGATATTTTCATGTGGAATGGAAGTGTGTATCCTAATGTACAAAAATGTTCATTTCCTTGTAAATATCTGTAGATGACCCTAAAGCAATGTACATATTGCAAGATAGAAATGCAATAAGGCAAGGCACTCAATGACACGTTTTTTTTCTTCAAAACATTGATTACAATTTTGGCGAAAAGAGTTCACTCTTTTTGCGCAAGTCGGGATTTTGCGAACGAATACCCTTAAGGCGCGTTCACCCGAAATAAAAGTGCATAATTCTGGGTCAATGAATAAACTACATGCATTATGTTTTATACAAATGTGGCTTCAAGTTTAAAGCGCAAAATGTGTGTTTTGAGTTTTTTTTCGGAGCGGGTGAACGCGCCCTTATACAGACAGATCGTGAGGTGCTCTTCAATACGTGTTCCTATATTGCATGCCAGCTTCAAAATCAGAGACACACTCCCTATGTGTTCCTCCTGCAAAAACTAGACCCGTGCATTTTTAGGCTTTTAGAGAATCATCCCTTTTGTGAAGCATAAACTAAAAAGAGAACAAGTGTCAATACCATGTCACTTTCATTTTGTATCCCTCCTGGGTTTTATCACCCAGTCATGCACAAAAAGAGGACATCGGTGTGAAAATGAAGTTGTGTTATGGTTTAGGAAAAGTTCTTACAGTGGGGTGGAATTCATTTTTGTTGACTTTTTTGTAGCATGATTGTTTCAAAATATAGACTTCTAGAATTTCATGAATGTTGTTTGAACGGCCAAAAAACATGGTATAGTAAAGACCTTGTATAATTCATATTCTGCATGAATGCCTCTTTCCCTACTGGTTATTAATTGATTTTAAAGATTGATGTCGGGTGTCGGATTTTGCCGATTCGATCAAAATATAGACCTAATATTTTTTTGTTGCAGCGTGCTATAATGAAAAATGTGTTAGGCCACGTTCACGCAAACAAAAAAAACACAACTCGCAAAAAACTCGAGAACCAATATTCTTGAAAGCCACATTTGTATAAAAACATAGAAATTTATCCCCTGTGTTCACGCAAAATTGCGATAGTTTTTGCATGAACGCGATTTTAGACTCATAAACACAGCCTCCTATCAATGTTCGAACGTAACTCACTAAGAAGGTTGTGCGACACTTCTGATTCTTGTACTTTTTTTGGATTTCAGAGAAATACTAAATACATCTGTAGGGATGATAAAATCTGAATTAAAGACTCGAGTAACATTTTCAAAGGGTGTTACTAGCTTCTCATCTAAATTGAGTTGTCTTTGGATCTATTACTTGACTAGTACTCCTGACGTTGACTTGCTTTTAGTCCAGTTTTACCTCCTCGGTTCAATTAAAAGAGAATTAGAAAACCAGGTTGATAAAATCATAAACCAACTGCTTATAACCAGCATCGGTGCTTTGGGTTTGATGTTGCCGTAATTGTGAAGATTGTGGCGTTCTTGTAAGTAGATGTTTTGATGAATACCAATTTCCACATCAATATATCATATCGAATATCAGCCATGCTTAAAAGATCTCTTAATTGACGTTATCATATATTTAAAAAAAATGTTTAAATATATGATATTTCATAAGTTTTGATCATTATGCATCTTGAATGGACATCAATTTGTCTTTATCCGATCGCCAGGAATGAATATGTATGTGTCGATCCTCAGAGAAAGTTTTATTTTTTTTCAGTATAGCACATTTGATCAATCCGTACGAACCAAACTCATAATTTCCAT
This sequence comes from Hydroides elegans, assembly GCA_001703475.1. Classification (NCBI taxonomy): domain Eukaryota; kingdom Metazoa; phylum Annelida; class Polychaeta; order Sabellida; family Serpulidae; genus Hydroides; species Hydroides elegans. Next base: position 43,293 of record LQRL01022620.1, read on the forward strand.
ACACCCCATCACCACGCTTTTGGGCAAAAGTAATAAAACCTGATTTTGTCAAGCATATCGATGACACGTCGCCTTAAATCTTCGCAGAAACCGAATAATGTGCGTAATGATTAAGGAAAAAGAACAATGTTCGATGATGCTGATCACGTGATGTAAACAAACAATGGCGGATGAGGTACTTCCGGAGGGCAATTCTTATGTTTAAATACGATCTGTTTTAAGTAAATTCGAATTATTTGAGAATTAAAAATACTCAAGCTTATTGATGTTGTGGATATGTGAAAAAAGAAGGATGGTAAGAGCCGTGGTAACCTTTAAAATAATACAAATAGCAATTCACTCAAAAATATGTTTAGTTGATGTAGACCACTTGGTGAAACGGGAATCAAAATTATTTGTCATTTGTCAACCTTATTGTCTTTTTGCATTGGATATTGGAACGACAATTAATCACAACGCTTATCTGTCTTCATTGTTTTTTTTATTTCTGGATTTTAGAGTAATATGGGAAAAGAGTTTATTTTTAATGTGACAGCTAAGAATAGCTATCCTAGTATTACCAGGTTCTTATGCCAATCTGTGATGATCAAGCTCTTTGGAGAACCTGTGCCTGTGGTGCCTTCTGAAGTTTCCCTTCTTAGCACTTATAGCATCTGGGAAATTACTCCGTCTTGATATGTGGACAATATAAACGCGACAGTGGACATGCTGCCGTGACAAATGACCACATGGCACACGCAGATATCGCAGGACACGAGAAATCACGATAAAGTGAAGGTGTTTTGGTTTAAGGAGGGAGAAGATGGTAGACCTGTCGACCAGTAAATGCACCACCCTAAAACGCAACCAGTTTTTGAACCACTTTGTGTTTGTCATAAGAACAGCTCGACAAGTAGATTTATTTAAACCAATACATATTTTATGACCATGTTTTATCAAGCATGACCATAATTTATGTTTTTTGTAAATACATTTAGTTAAAGGGCTATTTCTATGACAAATAAAAAGTGGTTCAAAAACTGGTCGCGTTTTAGGGTGGTGCATTTACTGGTTTACATGTCTATATCTCAGAACTTGATTCACATGGATATTTATGTTTAACAGATATGATGAAAAAAAGAAAATTATAACATTTATCGACAGCTTGATGTTATCTGGATTAACTGCAATTAGTAGACATACATTACATTATATACATTATTGTTTGAACGGTTATGTATTAACATAAACGAAATCGGAAAGGGATACTTTATTTGAATTAAGGCATCTAGATGATTAAGGCATCTATATGATTGAACATGTAATACATCTTCAAAAACAAATGTTATTTGATTCGCCAGCAATTGAATTACCTGAGAACATGTTCTTTCATCATAACAGAGAATTTGATCCTCTCAAAGATGACCATTAATTTCTGCCTATTGAGCACATCTGACTCAGCCTTGGACACTTGTTCATATCATAGCTAACTGCAATATGGGTCTAGAATTTCAAACTCCAAAGGGAAGGAGCGAAATAACCCACTCGGCAATGGTCATCCATAGTATGTCGCATTCAAACGTGACGTTAGAGGACGACCTAATTTAGGTTCATATGAAAGTTGTCTGGAAGTCCATTTACGTCCCGTCGTCGAAAGACGTTGCTATTACGTGCGATTCGGACGCGGTGTCGGTGCAACGTCTTTTCTGCGTCCGTGACAAATAGGGTTCGAACTAGCATAAGGTCCAAGACAAGGGCGTCCGCTCAACGTCCGTGGATGTCTTGCTGTATTGAAAGGGTTGGGTATATAAGATTCTTTAAATGATATACGGTCGCGCGCAGTTCTAGCCCTACAATGTTTATATCGCTTAGCGTTTAATGTTTAAACATTTAAAGGTTTGTAATACCAGATTATAGCGTTTAACTTTTGTCTTTTATGTGTTTTCGTTTTCGTTTAACGTATAGCATTTAATGTTTATTGGCACGTGATAAGGGAGGGTATATATTCGAAGTGGCTTTGGTTTACATGTATGGGGATAAATATAATATACTAATAATAATAATTAAGAATTAATGTTTTGCATTTAACGTTTAGGGTTTAGCGTTTAAAAGTTGGCGTTTATGGTTTATCGTTTAGCGTTTTTGCGGTTAACGTTTAGCGCTTAGCGTTTCCCATGTTGGGTTAGAAACGCGCGCGACTGTATCTTAGATTTCCATCGCAGTGGAAAAAAAATACGCCGAAATACGTCACGTTTGTCGTAAGGAATAGTTTGTTGTTTCGACGTAACTGGTATGGCCAGCCAAAAATGTACCTTTAGAACTGATAATTCTAACCCCAACCCTCACCCGTCCCGTCTCTTCTTTTTATGTCTTTGACCCCTACTCAATCTTATTCTATCCTATACTCATCTATCATTTCATCTGTGTGTCTATCCTTACCGGCTGAAGACATGTGTGTAATGTGGAAATAACATATTCGACATGAGCATTAGGCCGCGTTCACGCAAACGAAAAGGCTCGGAAAAAGCACGAAACCCGATATTTTCCAAAACCACATTTGTATAAAAACAAAGCAATTTATCCCATCTGTTGACGCAAAAATTTAGGATATTTTTCTGCGTGAACGCGCCTGTACACTTTCATGACGTTGCGAATCAAGTTTTAACAAAAGGCGGTATCGTAGCGTTTTTTTTTTTAATACTTTCATAACGATATTACACTTTTCCTGTAATGACATCCATTAATCAGTCATATGCAACAAACTTAATACCAACACATTTAGGCCTACGACGCTGGTGACAAAATTGCTGGCTGGGTAGGAAATAATGAGTAATTAGCAAGCAATACATTTCCTCAAGATTGTCTTTCAATGGTTTGGCCTTATTTTCTTTTCAAGCTTGGCAGTCTAGATGTCACGGAGTTTTGCATAGCTACTGGGCTTTTTCATAATGAGAAGGAATTCATGTTTGTTTTTATTAGTTACTACTTATTATTATATAAAATAAGAAGGGCACCCCACGACACATTTTTCAAAAAGTTGTTAAAACTACTTTATAATGAAGAACAACAACGAAATACACCTTTTTGGAAAAAGGTGTTCGTTTTTTTCCAAGCCAGCTGAGCTGTTCCTCCTTTTCTAGCCAGCTTGAATCAGAAAAGGAACACCTTTTGAAATAATTTAACTATTGAATATAACTAAATTACCTATTATTAATAACAAATAACAGGCTGTAAGACAATTGAAAGCAAGTACGATCAATTTGCAATTAATTGCTCTCATTATATATCACAAAATAAATAAATTATCAAATAAAGGTGTTACTAAAACTGCTAAAATCTCCAAGCTAGAACGAATTTCCTCAAAATCTCGAAGCCTGCTGGGATTTGCTGGGGAACAGCTTTTGTGAGGAATAGCAACTGTCTATTAAGTACCGTTCACACTGCACTCGCTCGCTCGCTTTTGTAAAAGCGAGCGAGCGAGTAAATTGATAAGTTTGGTCATTTTGATAGTGACCGTCCACACTGCGCTCGCGAGCGAGCGAGTGGATTGCTCTTTGACTTTACTTACTCGCTCGCTCGCTTTTTTTTTACTAAGGTTACATAGGGGGATTCATATAAATATTATATCTATAATATATCTATATATGTGTGTCTATATATGTATATCTGATGTTTTGTCAA
>LQRL01022624.1:14105-31514 GCA_001703475.1 Hydroides elegans
ATCATTGAACCGGTCGTGGATAAACCAAAATATTTATCTCATCAAACGAGGTCAGAAATGTACGCCTCTATATTTCCTTTCAAGACCTTATTCGATAAACCGAAAAATTTTTTAAGACTAAAAGATGAAGCCGGTCCGTGGAACCAATTTCGAACAGTTTATTCCGTTATGTAGAATGCGAGTGTCACACAAAACAAGACCCATTCAGTCAAAACACCGGTCGCATATGTGACCAGGGCTCGAAAGTGCTGGGGATAGGGGGCCAATTAATTGGCCCTCAGATTTTCCGAAATAGCCCGAATTTCAAAGTATTTTTTAACCATGATATGATTTTGATATCCATGATTTATATTATCAGGTCGCGGTTTTTTTAGTGGAAAATGTATTGAAAACAAATATCGATTAAACACAGAAAAAGTAGATTTTTACAGTATTTTTGGTTCCCAAATGTGTACTTGTTTGGGACAAAACTGCATTGAAAACCTTGTTGACCCGGACACGGTAAACTCCAATTTCCGGAGTGATTTCAAGTCTCGTCTTTCATATTTTTCTTATAAAATTAGGGTGAAGTCAAATTCATCGATAGGAAAAAAATCTTAAATGCTAAGCACTTCAAGTTACAATTAAACTGTAGTTATTGGAGCATCCTTATTTATACTTTGAAACAGATGTTTGAGTGATAGATTAAATATGGTAAGGGATCTCATTTTGGAAATGTTTAAAAATGTTTTAGGCATGGATCATTTACTCCTTTAGAGCAATAACATGAATCATGTATCGGCTGCTGACAAAACTAAAGGGATTCTGGGGCGGTGTAAAAAGACGGTATGGTGTGGGGTTGTTTAGTGATAAAGTTATAAGAAGAGGGAGTGCAGTGGTTTTGTTTAACCTTTTCTTTGTATATTCGTGATTCGTTAATTTTAACAACGGGTACCCGGGTACCCGGGTAATTGGCGACGGGTACCCGGGTAGTAAAATCACTACCCGGTTTCAACCCTAGAAATAAAGGTAGGTTTTGTATCATTGTGAAAATGCAGTTTCGAGTTTACCTACGGTGGTTTTAGATAATAAGCTCTATCGGGAAAATATTTATTATGTTCCATGTATCATTTTTGGGTTAAAAATAAGGTCTACAGCGGGAAATCTTTGATATGGGATTTTAAGATAGCAGTCAGATTTATGATTATGAGATAAAAGCGGAAAATATGTTATATGAAGTTCATTAATAGCGGTCTGCTTTAAAATTATTGTGCTTGGCGAGAAAATAAAGATAAATGAAGTATGTTTTGACCAAAAATAGAATGCAGAGAATCATGGATAACTGCCATTTCATCTTTATGACAACCTCGTCTTCAATAATAAATTTCAATTATTAATTTTAATTTGCCGAGCACCATGACTGAAAACAATCTAGCCATTTAGATGTAGCCCCTGTTTAGCTCCTTTAATTATAAATTTCAATTCATTCCGTAACAGGTTCCCAATCTCTGGAGGACCCCGAGATTTGCGAACCAGTGCTGGACATCACCGGATGCTACCACGACTTCCTGCACATTGTCAGGGAAGAAGCAGTCAAAGTGCGGCCTAATACGAATGCCATGTGCACGTGAGTGAATTTGAATAGCTTTTTCGCGTGAATTTAGATAAAAATTGTGTTTCTGTTTTGATTTGTGTAAATGTGATGTCAAATATGTATTGAAATATCTTAATAATAACCGATATATTTTATGTCTGACAAAACCATCATCCGAATGACCATTTCAACTACAGAAAATGTCGTTAAAACGAACGCCCCAAGACTAGCATACCAATAATCGGATCTAGCAATATTTTGCTGGATTTAAAAAACAATCAAATAAGAATCGCATTTGACATTTTATTGCGAGTCGTAATTTCATCATACGTAAACACACACTCACCTGTCCCATACCTTTTTATTAACACAGTGCATCCGACGAATTGGAATCCTGCCTCGCCGCGATAACAGACTTCAGCGGTTGCCCCTCGACCATGCCCTCCATCTAATCACTAACAGTACACTTTATTTAAACATGCATCTGAAAATGCTTTTAAACTGAATTCATATTACACAGTGCCTCGGACGCCCTGGAATCCTGCCTCGCCATCATCACCGACTTCAGCGGTTGCCTCTCGACCATTACCTCCATCAAAATCAGTAAAAGTACACTTAATTAACAAAAATAAATAAATAAAATTAATTCTTATTTCTAGCGCTTCGGACGAACTTGAAGCCTGCCTCGCCGCCATCACTGACTTCAGCGGTTGCCCCGAGGGCGTGGCCGAATGGCGCGACTATACGATGACCGCTGGGATCAATGCATTGCGCGCATCGGTGTGTAGTGGACCTGAGTGCAGCAGCTATGAGGCGTTTGTGTGCACGAGGGAGTTTAGTATGTTCACGCAGGGGCCGTCGTATGTGACCATTGGCAATCTCAACGTAAGGGGATTTTTAATTGATTTTTATTTAGTGAATATCCTGGTTTTTAAGCAAATACGGTTTTTTTACATGTGAACCGTGTATTTTTGGGATAAACACTCTTCTACTTCGACAAAAAACTTCGAATCATCTAATTATGAGTTCATTAGTTCATATCTATTTTATTATTTATTATATGGATAAAGGCTATATATAATAGGTGATAAAGATTTATGTGACATTTACTTTTCTTCTCCGACAACCTTCTCAATGCTTTTCAATTTGATTTGATTATGCATTAATAGTACATGTATTCATTACCGGTACATCAATAATATAAGCCTACATGTATATATGTTGCTACCGTTTATGCTTCTAGTTCGAAGAAGACATGCACAACTTCCTCCAATACGGTCTCATCTACGGCTACTTTGAAATGCTTGCTGGTGCTCCAGGAAGTCAGGAGTCCGGAAGCCAGACCGCAAGTACTCAGAGCGGAAGTTACGAAAGCAGCAGTAGCACCGGAAGCGACGAGAGCACCTATAGCACAGGTTTGTAATAGGAAGCGTTGAAAATAGTTTTCGATGTATTTTTAGACACAATTTAGAAACAAACAAATTGAAATACATTTTATAAAACACCTTTTATATGGCAGTGATTTTATCAAACTTTTAGTGATCAATTAAATTGGAATTACGTTCGAATATCTAGACCTATTATTACTTCGGTTCCTTATGTTCCTCACATATAATCATAAGTTAGATATGCAAAAGTCACAATCATCGTCTTAACCCACAGTATATTTTGTGCATATCTTTCAAAGTTGTTCCATACTTACATGTAGTTTCATACTCGAGAAAGCTCAGTCTGAAAGAGCCGCCGCAAAGGGCCATATTTCAAGCGCATTGGTTAATAATAAATCCCTTTTTTACACATTAAGGCTCCGATTCCGATTCCGACGAGTCCGAAGAAGAGTCCGGCGAGCTGGACGAATTCTTTGCGGCCTTGACCGCAGATCCAGGGGCCACGATTCGTCACGTGATTGAGAATGCCCTGGACGAGGGCATGTCGCTGCAGGACTTTATTAATCTGATGAAAATCACGCAGCGCGTGGCGTATGCTTATGAGCTCGATGTGCTTGAGGCTGTCTACGAAGAGATTGCCGAAATGGTAAGGATTGTTTCAAATTGTGTTTTACTTAACATCTGCTATTCGGTTGTTTGAAGGAATTGGTATGTAAATCATAACGAACGTGTATATTGGGTTTTAAATTGACTACCTTAGTTTGTATTTAATGAGTAAACTACTTGTACATGACAAATATAAACTTTAGATAGTAATTAATTCATATTTGATAATATACAAATACCATAGGGTTTTTAAATGCATCTTGTTATTTCTTAAACTTATCAAATATCTTGATTTAAAAGGCCGAGGACAGGTTCTTCTTCCTGTACTTCTACGATGGCGAGTTGATGGCTGGACGCTATGGCGGTCTCTGTGGGTAAGTACATTATGTTTTTGCCACTGCCAGATAGCTTTCTTTATTATTCAAGCACTGCGATAGAAAAAAAACAAATATGTAAACGAATAACGACATTTAGCTACAATTTGTAAGTAACATTAATTTCATCTAGATCTCTTTTTGGATTCCGCTTAATTAATGAATTTAGACTTAACGAAGGTTGTTGTGGGTACATGCAGATACGTGCATGTACCGTTAATTTTTCATAATTTAAACTAATGTCAAACATGCAACTCGTTACTTCTTGTTACTTTACAGTTATTGCTTTTACGCCTTTGGCAAATTCTTCGTTGCCTAGGAGATGTGTACACGGACAAACATACATGTACATTCAAAACCGATATTTGATCAGATTTTCAACTCAGATTCCTTAGTCATTGACATGTTTTAAAATAAATTCATAGACTGTTCGAGGCGACTGAGATGTGCGTCCAAGTGCATGCCTCCACCTGCTCATTCGAAGATATCTCAGTGTACTACGCGGGAGTGATCGACGAGTGGCGCATTGATATCACCGATCAGTGCTTCGGTTCATGTGCAGATCAACCGTGTCAGAATGGAGGAACGTGTACACAGGTAAGCCCTAAGCCTCTCTGCTATTCAATATAAATATATATAAATATATATACATGCACCAGTAACATTTATGTTTTTGCTTATAGTCATGGTAGATCTGAAACTAGATAAAATACTTCGATAACGATCGTGTTCGTCCCCTCTGGGCAGTAAGATCGTGTTTAGCATAAAAACATTAGATATAATTATTTTTCTGATATTCATGTCTTTTGAACTAGTTCATCCTTAAAACAAAAATGCCACGCGTCGTATGGCAAAAGTTTAATTCATTTTATCCTAAATTGTATTTCCGTCTATTACTGTTTCAGATCGATGAGACAACCTACGAATGCGAATGCATGGAGCGATTCGACGGCATGGACTGCGAAATCGGTAAGTAGAATCAAGTTGTTTTAAATAGGAAGCGAGACGAAATTGATGTATTTTTTCGCTCTAAAAGATGTAGAACTAAGGTAATTAAGATGTTCATATCAACATTATTGTACCCTTGTCCTTGCATCAATAAAACTTCCTAGATGCATAACATAGATATAAGATAACATAATATAAGATAACATTTACTCATTACACATTAGTATTACTAAATTATTCACATTATTTTCTCTTATAGACCTTTGCAACGAAGAAGCGGCTGAAGCATGCTACGTGGAGACTGTGTCCAGCATCTTCGCTCTCTCGTCCCTGGACTTCGCTCCCGTGTGCACGTTAGTGAATTTATTTAAGGGAATTTTCATTGGAAGCATTGATGAGAATCAACATTTTTAATCAATTCACATTAAAATGGTTGGATTTTAAAGGCATTGTTAAATATCGACTTACGCACAAGTTAAGCGTGTTTGTACACCTTGTTATCCTGTAAAATGCTCAAAATAGTACCCGTAAAATCTGAATCATTGTGTAAATTAGATATAATAATCATTGTGTAAATTAGATATTGGCTTCTTTTCCACTTCAAATCATGCGGATTTTTTTTCTCTCCATAGGGCGATCGACGCAACCCGCGTGTGCGTGGAGGGCCACGTTGCTCAATGTCACTATGCAACTCAGGCCAACTTTGCCGCCATTTCCAGCATCACCATCGACGCCTTCTCGAGCGTCATCTGCGGTGAGTTTGTGTATATGACCCAATTCCAATCCCATCCTCCAGCTTAAAGTCTCATCCCCCCACCCCGTGCGTTAGTTGGTCTATTTATGCGGTCATAGTAACGAGAAATTACTTTCTCCATTTGGTAAACTGACGTTTGGGATTAGCACCATAATTTTGTAGACTAGGCGAATATGTTCAAAACTCTATGAAAGCTAAAAAATAGCCCGATCGTCACTGACATTTCGCTTAATTTTAGCACCTTAAATATTGCAACTTTTCGACAAATTTACTTTTACTTAATCCCTGCATCATTACCCTGCAGTTGACGACCTGCCCGAATGCGATGTTGACGACATCGACCCAGTGATCGCGTGCATCGCCGAAATCAGTGCGGGCATTGTGATCGACCCCGACACTGGCGCTATGCAAATCAGCGACTGCGGGTGTGTATCAAAAGAAAACCACATGTATATGAACAACTAGATTAAGCATTTTTATTGATATACCGGTTATTGAACGCAGATTTAAGTCGGTTCTCAGCGTCCAATTTTATTAACTAAAAGACTAACTTCTTTGCACTTGGTTAACTATTTTAGATGTTTTAAGTATGCCATATTTGAAGCACAACTTAATCCTACAAGTACAAACATGTATAAACTCTCCAGAAAAAAATATTTTTATCAAATTTTATATCTCACACAGTGCCATGACAACTGCCCTGGACTCTTAGCCGAACATGAGTAATACAGTATTCACAATAAAACACTTTAAACTAAAACGCTTTAAATTCCTACTTTTCTCCCCTCCACAGCACCTTTTCCGCGGTCCTCGAGTGCGCGGCCGAATTCGAAACATGCGGTATCGCCATGACCATATACGACCTCTTCATGTCCATCAACAACCTGCAGTGTCCCACTGAGACCTGTAACATCGAGGAGGTCTATGAGTGCATGGGGCATGCGGTATATGAGATCGAGCATTATCGATATGAACGCATGCATGGTGGAGACCGAAGTGAGTATTCTTGACGAGGAAATAAAGACAAAATTAAACGTGTGAAAAAGGAAAAAAAAATGAAACAGAAAAACAGCTGCTGTACCACGTCAGTGCGCTGAAGGGGCATGCACGGGAATAGAACTTCTTAACTTTGCTCGCAATACAAAATGAACGTTAAAACATGTGTTACGTTTGATCATTATGAATTTGAAAAATTATGTTTTAATTATATTCACCTGTTCAACCTCATAAAAATTACAAAGCAAATTATTATCTGCTATCTTTTTTGTTTACGAAAACGGAGCAGGTTATATTTTTGGTCGGGTTTTGTTTGATAAATTTGTGACACGCATAACTTTGTCTTAGGAGCTATGAGCAAACATGAAAAGCATACCATAATATAACATATAACATGAAGTTATTTATCGACTGATTAAAATTATGAAATGTTGATGTGGTTAATAATAAACGTGGAAAATAAAAATATTAGGATTGAAGCGACGTCGAATCTCACGACATCCCTGTAAAGCTTAAATGCATGACATTATTCTTATGAGCTAAGACGACCCTTGACCCCTATTATGGTTAGCTCTTATTGGCTGTCTTTAATAACCCACACGCAATACACATTGACTTTTTATGCCAGTTATGAATTTGACACACGTCAATCAAAACGCATAGGCAATAGAGTGTGAGCTGAGTAGACGGGCATCGGCGATGTAAATATGACGTACACGGGTGGACAAATTATGAACTGGACAATATATGAGCGCTGAATTTTTAAATGTCAAATTTCTTTCTCATCGTGCAAATAAATTCGTTTTAAAGTCAACAAATTTATAAACAGGTATCATAAGTATATTTTGAAAATGATATAAACATTAGAATATTTAATTCAAGAAAGAAAATTGACAGTGTAAAATTCAGCGCTCATATTATGTCCAGTTCATAATATGTCCACCCCTGTAATGGTTGCGTCAAAGGGCAAAATATTATGCAGCGTTAGGAAAGCTGTGCTTATTTGTAATTGATTAGGATAATCGCAAGCATGATATGACATGATGAGCCTAGAATAAAAAAAAGTTTATACGCAAATCTGCTTTAGATGAATACTCATTTAATTTCATTTCACAGAAAAGGTAGTAGATTTATATGCTCTATGAGCATAATTTCCTTGTTTTTTAATATATTCTACATGTTTAAAATGAACGAAACCCATAGATACGTATTTTCCGTCTTTTATAAATTATAATTTCACTTTTTCCCTTTATAGGTGGAAGTGGCGAAATGAGACACTCGTTGACCGACGAGCAGGAAGAGGCCATAGAATACGTGCAACTTCTTCTTGCTTCGAGCGTCGACATGGATACTCGCCAGGTGCTCAGTATGGATGATCTGAGGGATGCATTGATGGAAGGTGCAATGGAACTCCTAGGTAAGAGAATTTTCTTTTACGCAAGAGTATGGGAGTTTTGGTAAAGCAGTGTGGTGATTGCAAGTGAGGGAGGGGATGATAGTTTTGGGTGGCTGTTTCAATGTGCAATAGCATTGTGTTTTGCATTTTTACAGGAAGAAATATATTTTTGAACCAATTAGGAAAGGAAAATTTTAAAATTAGAAATAAAAAGAGCTCCATTTTGGACCAGGAAGAATGTTAAGTGGTCTGTTGACGTTCTGATTTAAAAGTCGTTTTTCATTGGTAACCAAAGAATCTATTTCATTTGCTTTCCTTAAAATAAACCATCATAGGTATAGAACCAGACTTCACATCTGTCGAAAATGGAACCGATATGTATAATACTACGTCAGGTAACCAGCTCAAGAAAACCAATTGCACGATCCAAGATTTTATGTGTGTCTTTATTGCATGACGATTGATGATTTCTATATTTATTTAGTTTTTCTTGTTTCGATGATATAAAATGCCCCATAGATTAAAATCACTTTTGGGCATTTTTTGTGATTTCATATCCTTGTTTAAGTTAAAAAAAAAAAAAGGCACATGAAAGTTGAATATTTCTTAGAATCCTTGACTCACATTTTAGATAATAGAAGCTGTCTGAAGCCAAAACTATTTTGTCTTACATCTTAAATGTTCGAGATCAATATTATCCAGACGGATTTGTTTAGTATCTGAGTGAAAATAAATTTGCATGATTGAACCTTTAGAATACCGACAGCTTTGTATATCAATAGATTAATCTTAAACTTCACCGATAGTGTTTTTCTATTCTAATTGTGGTAAATCATTGTTAATCTATCACAAATGTTTAGAATGATTATAGTAGAGATCACCTTATTCGTTTGAGTTGATGTATATTTCTATTATTCCAACATGTATATAATAAGCTTCTCCTATTGCAAAATTTGATGAAATTCGGACAATTTGCGAATGTTAAATGCGTTGATTGTGATGATATTTCTTTTTCGATATTCATAGAATATCAAGAATACTTTTCTTTTACTTAATCTTTAGATCAGCCTTGATAAACTTTTTTAACCATAGAGATAATGTGTTACATGACCCCTATTCATACATCATTACTTTCCTTTGATATTTATAAAACACAATTAAGTAGATGTTGTTCAATTGAGATTTGTAAAAGGAATTCGTTTAAGTGATTTACTAAGATAGATTCTATAAACGCCTATTTATATATGACCGAATGATCTTAATCGGAATAACGAATAAGATCATGTTCATGTTCTGTTTGAAAGTCCCTGTCATTAAAAAAAATATTTATAGGAGACGACTGCAACGCGATGGACATTGTCGACATGTTTCTGGAGACGTTGCTTATAAAGGGCGATTATGATTTATAATAACCATGCATTTTAAATATATTGGCGTACCGGTAGGTTCTTAACATTAACTCATTCTTTTATAGGCGATGACTACGCAGCCATGGACATGGTCGACATGCTTCTCGATATGGTCCTCAACGAGGGTGTTTATTATACATAATGACCATGCATTTTAAATATATAAACGGAATCGCCTTATAATTATTAAAAACTCATTCCTTTAAAGGCGACGACTACGCCGCTATGGACATGGTCGACATGCTTCTCGACATGGTGCTCATGGCCGGACCCGACGACACCATGGAGCTGAGATCCAACTTCGAAGAGACCGTACGCGAGTTCTTTGAGGATTGGTTCGCCCCCGAAGTGCAGCCTGGATTTGAGTTCATTGAGGAATGGATGGAAGACATGAGGCCGCAACCATTGTCGCCCATCTGCAGGTAATGGACCATGAGCCATAGTTTTCGCTCTGCTTAACCTTAACCTTAACCATAGCCTAAAATTTAATGTAAAAGGGTGTGGAAAGCGTAAGGTTAAGGTTAAGGTTGAAGCGGGGAATATGATTCCTATTCTTTGCATTGTAGGCTATTGTGCGGTTGATAACTGCAATTCGAAGCTGCTGAATATTTCAGGCATTTTTAACATATAAGAAAATATAATACGAATGTCGTATGAAACGTGTGCGAAACAATTATAAATCTCATAAAATACATTATAAACTATTCTTGTTCTCGGCCCATTGTTCCCAATTAACAGACAAATGATTAGATAATCAAAACCCATTTTCTTCCTTCCCTTTCCAAGGCACTCGGCCGTGTACGTCGACTGCACCCACTCCGTCACAGTGGACTGCCCCAACGTGGCTTTTTACTTATTTATCATATGTCAATCCGTGTAATAATCATTAAGTACATTAAACCGCATCATGTTCTCCCTCTTTTCACAGACACTCGGCCGTCTATGCCGAATGCACCCACTCCGTCACCGTCGACTGCCCCAACGTGGGCGCCAGCTTCGTGCAAAGCATAGGCGCCGTGCTCGAATCGGAACGCCTCATGTGCCACGACCCGTGCGAAGCAGACCCGTGCATGCACGGCATGTGCGTGCAGACTGACGATGATGATGATGCGCACTTGTTCTTCTATTGCGATTGCTTGCCGGGATTCTCGGGACCATTCTGCGAAGATGGTAAGTAATGGATTTTGTGGCGTGTATTTAAACTCTTAATTATGAGAAAGAATGTGAGGTTTGGAAATAGAAAATGCTAAGGTTTTTTAGGCTTGTGTTTTGTGAGGTTTGTAAGGGATGTTGATTTATGATGCTTGTTTTAAATCTGTTGTTGAACTGCAATACAAAAGATTTGAAATATAACTTTCGGATTTTGAAATGAACTTAAATTAGAATTAAAGAAAATGACATTTAAAGCACTCTTTTTAAATTTCTTGGATAAAATAACGTCGGATTTTCATGAACTAACTAAGCTTAATGGTTCGGTTTGTAGGTGGCGGCTGTGACATTGCTGAGTCAATGACCTGTCTGACTGAAATCACCCAGTACATGGTCGATGTCATGTTGGACACCAATGGCGTCGATATTTGCGAGTAAGTTGGAGTTCACAGTTCGAAACAGAGTCATCAAGACATTTAATGACCTCAAGAGACTTGTAAACGAACCTGTACATAGCCGGCTATGTGTATAGCTTGCATTACCGTATCGATGCGTGAGTTACCTGATTTAGTAGAGTATATAACATTTTTGTGATGCCAACCTATAACGAATGAAACAACGTCATTTTAAGGATAACCGTGTATCTTTTACTCATGTCGTCACGAAAATATTAAGTGAAAAGTGAAAAAATGAATACTAAGCCAATTTATTCATATCTAGCAAATTTCAGTTTAGTCAATCAACAAATTAATATATTACAATGCATTTTATTGTATCCCCTTGCAGCGAGTCTCAATGGATGGAGCAGGTGCACTGCCTGACCACTGGCCTCTACCTGTGCAACGGATTTGCGCGCGAAACTGTCATGGCCACGCTGCACTACCTGCACGTCCTGCACGACATCAAATGCACCAGTAAGTGTTGAAACTACTATTACAATGTATTAAAAGTTCTTTATCTTATAACAGCTGATCGATTGGAAGATGTTTATCGATAAGTGAATATCTCAATTGCATATTGAAGAACATGTGCTACAAACAAAGATGCCACATCGTGATCAAATCTATATTAATTGAGAACACGATACAGTGATTTATTCGTGGACTCATATCACTACATCAGGTATTACTTGATTGAATCAGTTGCAATAAAATAAAAAATGAAATAAAAGAGGGGATAACATACTCTTTATACAATGTACATGATCTTCTCAACCATTTTAGCCCCAGCGACCCCACACCCCGATGGCATCATGGACTGCACACTGAGAGAGTCCGTTCAATGCGTGGGTCTGCTGCTTCAGTTGGGAGATGCCCTTGGCGGAGATCGACCCGACTTGGCGGCCGGATGCGAGTCAGGCTTTAATCTCATCTTATTTTTTGTTTTCGTTGTATATATTTTGCATATTCGGGTTCTTTAAAAAAAGTTTTCCATAAACTTTCATAACGCAAAAACACATAGCCTAAAAATCTTACATAGCCTACATTTTGTATTTTATGACTTGTTTTATGTTCTTGGCATACCCATCAAGTTTGAAATTGTTTAGGTATTATTAGTGGAGTTTAAAATTGAGACTCTTCCCCTGTTGCAAGCTTGACAACATTTCCACATAACCCGCGACATAACCACAAAAAAATCCACATTCATAACCACATAACCACATAACCACACTCACGGTATTTCCCCATTTTCTGTGCCATTTTGCGCACTTTTCTAGAGCGGTGACGGCTGGTCTGGCGTGCCAAACGGAAGTGTCCCTGACGTGCTCCACGGACTTTGGCGAATGGGAATACTACGAGCAGATGTTTGAGGTGTGGCGCATGGCGCAGTACAGCAACGAGCTGTGCGACCGCCAGTGCGCCATCGTCGATGTGCAGGGATGTATCACACGTCTCTACTGGGAGTAAGTTGATGTTTAATGATGTGTTTGAGGTTATGTTTTATAAAGGAAATCTGAGGAATTATGTAGGGCTTTTGTAGGGTTTTTCTCAACTTTGTATTTGACATGTAACGTAATAATGACGTACAAATCGGGTGTAAGAAAATATTAAGATTTGTTAAATTAAAGGTACAATTAAAAATACAAATATTGAATTATATTTCATTTCCTTTCATCAGACTTCAACTGGACGGTCTTGGATGTGAGCCTGAGCCTGAGAGCAGCGAATCGTCACCTAGTAAGGAAAAGAGCTCAAAGTCAAGCAAAGAATGTAGTAAGAGCAAATCTTGCAAGGATAAGTCAAGCAAGTCTAGCAAGGAAACAACAGATTGTAGCAAGAGCAAGAGCAAAGATTGCAAATCTTCAAGCAAATCTAGCAGCAAGGAAACTACAGATTGTAGCAAGAGCAAGAGCAAAGATTGCAAATCGTCGAGCAAGTCTAGCAGCAAGGAAACAACAGATTGTAGCAAGAGTAAGAGCAAAGATTGCAAATCGTCGAGCAAGTCTAGCAGCAAGGAAACAACAGATTGTAGCAAGAGCAAGAGCAAAGATTGCAAATCGTCTAGCAAGTCTAGCAGCAAGGAAACAACAGATTGTAGCAAGAGCAAGAGCAAAGATTGCAAATCGTCGAGCAAGTCTAGCAGCAAGGAAACAACAGATTGTAGCAAGAGCAAGAGCAAAGATTGTAAATCTTCAAGCAAGTCTACCAGCAAGGAATCGACTGAAACTACAGATTGTAGCAAGAGCAAAAGTAAGGATTGCAAATCGTCAAGCAAGTCTACCAGCAAGGAATCGACTGAAACTGCAGATTGTAGCAAGAGCAAAAGTAAGGATTGCAAATCGTCAAGCAAGTCAAATAGTAAGGAAGCCTCTACCGAAACTACAACAACAACAACAACAACAACCACAACAACAACCACAACTCAGGCGCCAGTTAACGTTGGCAGCAGCTCTGATTCTGATTCTGATTCGGGAAGCAATGAATCGAGAAGGAAGAAGCGACAAGTGGCGATGGGAGGCAGTAAGTTTGGGCGGAAGTCCGAAAAACGACGCATGCGCACTTTCGTATTTTGATTTCCTTCTCTGTCTGGCTTGTGGATTTGCGCTGGTAGTAGAGGACTATGATGTGTGACTAGATGAATAGAAATACATGCTGTACATCTGTCTTTAATAGTTTTGTTTTCTTGTTCAAATTCCATATGATTTCGCCATTGCTCATATCAATATGGAATTTGAAGAGAAAATATTAGAAAAAATATATAGAAATTAAATAAACCGATGGACTCTCTATATAATAACCGATTTCCAAGCAACAGGTGCTATTCGTCGCCTGCGCGCATGCGTGTGATTTTTAGCCGGAAGTAAGTTAATCGAGGCAAGATGTTGCAGCTCGGTAAATCACAATCTAAATACTACACTGGATTATTCAGTTTGTAATTTTCTATATTTCAGGTGGGGATTAAGCAAACAGATGCTTAAACATTGTAAGATAACAAATTCAAAGTGTTTCAAAGAATAAATTGGGCATCACCTAAAAATATAAAAAAATCAAACTGTATTTCCGTACTGTGATTTACCGACCTGCTTGCGTTTTTTGCATGTGTTGCTGTAGCATAGTCGTTTGTATATATACAGCTGTACATAGAAGACTGAGAAGCCTTAAATCTTCATACTTGTTGACAACCACTTATAATGATGACCAAAATTATGGAATTGAGAATGCATTATATGATTTTGCTGTTTCTACAGAAGATGATTTGCGTGTTTCGTATGTATTGCAGTCGCATTTAGATAGAAGATTCAAATTCTACTAATATATCCAACAGCTTCACTATTTCCTCAATCAGAATTCCTTGCATGATAGAAGTCTAGTTGGACGGAATTGAAAATCACTGACTTAGTGAATCATCTTCCTTACTAAAAACATATAGATTATATATGGATGGCTTAGTTTTTTATGGGTTTGTATGCGTATTGAAAGTACATAGTTTAGTCTACCTCTTTGCTTGACTTTTATATTATATCTTTTTTTTTTCTCTTTTTTTTCATACCATAGTAAATTTCTACTTGTTGATGGTCATAATGGCATGTTTTTATGTATATATATTTATATAGGCCTAGATATACATTTAGGCCTATATAAGTATATACCAGTAGATTAAAAAGGAAATAATTATTAATCAATATATTATATATTTTTACCAAAGTTTTGTTCAGTAAAATGTATAGAGCATAAGTTTGATTAAAACATATGACCAACGTCTACATGGTCGTCCTTATAAAAAAAAAACGTGTTTTAATATACACAGACATATCATACCATTTTCGCTACAAATTGGGTTAAGTGTTTTAACGTACTTTCCATCTTAAGTTCATCATATATGTCTCGATTGACGTGTACTGCGTTATACAAAATTCCGTAGAAATGGGCTACATTTAAACAAATTAGAGAAAGTTTTATTTACAAAAAATCAACTTAAGAAAACAATAATAAAGAGCACGATTTTGGCATTTTATCATTTAATTTTTATCAATACATAACTACTAGGTGATGATGATAGTGATGATGAAGATGAGGATGAATATGATGATGACCATTATGATGATAATGGCCCGCCATCTGGTGGCCTCACCTGTAACAACGGTCAAGGACGCGGACATGGATTCGGAAGTAAGTAGGAGCTTGGGGAACTCGATAAGTGGTTTGTGTTTTGAGGGCGGATGTTCTATGATGAGAGAGTTATAAAGATCTGGTCTTACATTATTTGACATAAGAAGTGTGAAGGTTTTAAGGGATATTCATGATGAAATATTATTGAGTAAATATTCAATTTATGATTGCTGGCAAAATTCATTTTAATGGCTGCTGACTGATAAAGATACATGTATATGGGTTCTGGAACAAAATGAATATTATTCTGAGTTGTTCAATTTATGTTATTTACAAATATCGAAGCTAGATTGTTATAGACGTTTAAGGAAATAATGTAGGTAGCTAATATGTGCGTTTAAAAAAAAGAAGAGGAACACCAGTCGCAGGTATTTATCTTTATATGTATTTTCTTCTTTTTCACTTTCAAAACCTTGACTCAACAAATACTATATCCAACTTTATCATTTACGACATTTATTTAGGTAAATAAGCAATATTCATTTCATTAACTAGTCATAGAGAAACACAACAAGCAACAATGCTTAAATATGCCATACATGTATATAGCCTACTCTTGCTTATTTCCTTTCCCTTGCTTAAGACTTATCTGCTATTTCTTACAGAATAGCCTATTCATACATTTGTATATCAATATGTTCTGGAGCATAGTTGAATATCTTTTCAAATATTTAGATTTGGACGTGAACTATGCGGTCGATAACGGCGGAGAGGTGTATGCCGACGGCGTCGAGATTGGCCGGACCGAAGGCTGGTCTGCTGGGGCGACCGCAAGAATGCCTGGTCACACTCAAGTCCTCGCTTTCGCTGTAAGTTTTCTTTATTGACTTATGTTAGTAAACTGGAGTTGTATATTTATAATATTGATAGGGTCTAGCTTTTTGGAAAGCATGCCCGAATGCCAGGGCATACTCAAGTCCTCGCTTTAGCCGTAGGTTTATTTGTTTTTGTACTCTTGCATTAATGGATAGTGAACGGTTTTTAAATCATGGGCAAATCGCACTTCGAGCAAAGAGGGTAAAAAACCTGAAAACTGGCTATATATAAAAAAAAATAGAATAACAATATATTAATGATATAACGTATGTATTTTGGTTTTGGTCATCAGTGCTAGACTTTTAGAATCATGCATACTGTTTTATCCTTTCAAGTCTTTGATACACAATGATTAACGATATGATATTTCAACCATGTGTATTGTCATCAGATCCACGACTGGGGAGTGATCGGAGCCTTTATCGCCGATATTCCCGCTCTGGGCATCGTCACTAATGGCAACGGAGATTGGAGATGCACAAGCGTCCAACAGACCACTGATGGTAAATTTTCAAATAAATCCTCTCTGAATTGAAGTTTTAAAAAATAGGACATGTTGAAAAGGAAACCTAATTCTAAAAACATTTTACCTTCAAAACCATCCTGATTTAAAACCAACCATTCTGATTTGAAGTGGGACAAATAGAGTGAGAAGAAAACCTCAAGTTCAAAAACGTTTATGATGAAAACAATTCTTAACGATTATTAATTTTGGTTTATTATATCCTTCCTTTATAAACAATTGAATATATGTTAAGAAAGGACAAATAACTTTTGAAAAAACATCAATTTCAAAATCATTTATGACAAAAACAATTCTCATTTAAGATTACTAATTTTGAAATCCATTCAACAGACTGGAAACGCGGCGGTTTCGACAGCTCCGACTGGCAAGTGGCCACCGAGTACCACCCGAACGGCCAGGGCCCCTGGGGCAACATAAACCACGTGTCACGTGACGCTCAGTGGATCTGGGTGTCGCCCATGCAAGTCGATATCACCGTCTACTGCCGTATTGAACTGCAGCGTAGTCTTGTGGTTAATTATGCGGTCGATAATGGAGGGGAAGTGTATGCCGATGGAAATAAGATTGGGGAGACTGAAGGTTGGAGTTCTGGGGCAACTGCAAGGATGCCTGCGCACACGCAAGTGCTCTCGTTTGCGGTAGGTATTTTCGTTTTTCAAAGTAACAATAATACATATATAGTAAAGAAGGCTACTCACCACTTCACCTTCTTGAAACTTCTCAATATCAAAATTAGAATAGGTTTTTATGAAAATCATTCCGTAGGTTTTTGACATTTTTGGGAGGGGGGGGGGGCACATATTGCTTATATATGAAGGATGAATATAGCATCAGTATCATGTATAGCACGGAGCAGTCAAATAA
>LQRL01022624.1:44773-58313 GCA_001703475.1 Hydroides elegans
TAAAACTGATTACTCTGTAACCTATCTCCTCCCACAGTTTTGACAGTAGAGCTTTCAAACTTTAATCCAAGCTCATTTATGGTACCCTGATACCGGATTGTGCTTTATAGGATGATTGACCCTTTTGGCTCGCCATGGTGGACTCCGCCATTGCCGCCCAATTATGTATTCTATATAGTAAAAAAGAAACACTAGCCCATTCCGCATGATCATATACCGACTGCTATATGTAAGACAGGTCCTATGGCGTGTATTATATACACGACCAAACCTGCCATAAGAAGAAAGGTTGGTCATGCGGGGGTTTGTGTCTTGGGTGATAACCTTCAAATTATTGATTTTTTATGTCTGTTGATTTTATTGTCTGTTTAGATCACAGCTGTTACACACAAGGCCGAATAGCTCAGTTATTCGTGTATCGGCTTCATGATCCAAAGATCGTGGGTTCGTTCCTTGATTCAACTCAAAAATATTTTTCCCTCAGAAAATGTCAGAAATAATATTCTCAATTAAGGTGCCTTTAAGTAATAACCATATCTTATCTGAAAGTCTTTGATTTGATATAATGGCCGGGTCATAATGAACACATACATATTGTTAATATGTTTATATTCATACCGCGTATGGGCCTGTAGCTCAGGGATATAGCATAGTTATTATGGTCATAAGGTTGTAGGTTCGAATCCCAGCATGTACAACCTACATGTATTTCCTATAATGATGCTTAAAATATGAGAAAAAAATCTAACAATTGTCGTTAATAAGCAGATAAATAAAAACAAATGGATACCATGACTTTTTTTACCGGCGTATACATTTACACGTAACTGTCATTTTTCATTAACCAATTAATAAAATGCTCTTGCTAGCACTTACAATAGGTTACGTCATATCTAAACTAAAGCTGGGTCATTGTCCTTGACAATCTTGTTACAACTAGGTGACTGCGCCACCAACCCCGACCCACTCGTGGCCCAAGTGTGCGACGACAATGGCTGGCTAGGCTACCACTACCACCCTTGCAACTGCGAGCAATACGTCATTTGCGGACCCTCGTGGGGACAGAAAGTCGTGTTGCCATGTGGATCCGGCCAGTGGTGGAACGATGTGGATAAAGTGTGCGATTCGCAGGAGAATGCCGGTTGTCATCTCGATACGGGTGATAGTGGTGAGTTGGATGGGGTTGGCGATGGTATAGTGCCAAGGGGTATATGACCTTGTATGAGTTCACAAAACCTAACCATGATCTTATGCTGACCTCACATGAGCTAATTATTTTAGGGCAGCATGCCATCACGGGAAGAGGAAGCGTCAATGGGAACAAACAGGATTTTTGCGAAGTATTTTTGTGTCAATATGAAAGCATGTATAATGTTAATGCTTTATATGTGTGTATTAGAATAATATGATAATGAGTTGAATGATTATACCGCACAAAGGTATATATTTTACAGGTGAAGAAGATGAGATGTTGGTGGATTAAAATAATGTGTTATTTTTGTGTTTGATTTTATAAACACATGTACATATTTATGAATACTTAACGTTTTTTAACTAGGTAATAGGTCTCCACATCCATGCTGCAATGGAGCTAGGACACATCTTTGATTGTCGGCTGTATAATGCACAGATAAAATTACTTCGCATATACATATTTAATTTTGTATTTGATATATGAATGCGGGCGGTTGAGTGAACATGTACATGTATGTTGCGATGTGAGATTTGCGATGTGAGATTTGCAATATTGAGTCTTTGCTCTTGATACAGAAGCCTTGATACTCGGCAAAAAAAAAAACATTCATTCTGATATTGCCGCCTAGCAATATCAATTATCGTATTCAAATGTTTCGTTTGGCACTCGCCAGTGGCAAACAAGCTGAATATTTTAGTTGATAGAAAATAACGCTTTAAAAGATAGTTTATATGGTATGAAGTGATTTATGGTTTAGTGATATTTTTGCTTCACCATATCTTTATTACTTTATCTTGAAACAATATGATATGTTCATTCTCAAATTATAAAACATGCCTTTGTTTCCATATGTGTTGCAGGTGAAGATACAGGTACCACTACCCAACCCACCACTACTACCACCACTACCACTACAACCACCACCACAACCACCACCCCACAACCACCCCTTCCTGACAACCCAACCACCCTAGCACCCCTCCCCGAGGAACCAACCACCACACCCGATAACACCCCTGAACCCACCACAATAGATCCACCCGTTGACACTACTATACAAAGTGATCCAACTACTGAAAGTCCTATCCCTGACCAAACTACCACTACCCAGGAATACCCTGAAACCACGACCCCGTCGCGCACTATGCCTCCTCGTACTTGGCCCACGAGGCATCCCTCGGATACGCTAGGTAGTGTATTGGATCTGGTCATATATGAGAGAGGTTGGTCAAAATAAGAAACCCTGGTTCTACCACTGAAGAACTGGCACTCTTTTTGTCCGACCTCTCTATTCTCCGCTATCCTTAACCTTAAATATATCCCTGTAATATTGAATAAGAAAATGGCGTCAGTTTAAGGTTAAGGTTAAGCGGAGAATAGCGGTTCTGTATGACATTCTAAAATTCCTAACTGCTGTAAATGTGAAAATGCGGAGAAAAGTTCATATCCATACACCTTAGATATAAATATATTGACCTTTGCCTCTAAAATAAAGAATAGATAGAATTAAAACAAAATACGGTCGAAACAAATGGAGTGACTTAAACGTGGTTTGCTGTGGTAAGATTTACATTGCATTTATGTATCCGCTAATGAATAATAAAAAAAAACATATATAACATTTAATTCACAATTTTAAATAATGCAGGGCATGGGTTTATATTTTTTATGCGCTTATTAGATTGTAGTTTTGCTTTTTGTGTAAACGCATATTTTTGAAGATTTAAAATTTAAATCAAAGTGAACAATTTGAAGTCTGCTGCGTATTCATCTTTGAAATTCAACTCTTGTTAAAGTATTCTCATGTTTTCTATTTGTATCGGATAAATGTTTAATGCGAAACGCTTATATACATGTATGTTATGCTTTGGCTTCTTTCAAATACGTCATGTAAAAAAATCGCAAAAAAGATTTAGGGTGTGTTTGATCTTAATAATACGTTCTATTCAAACATTGATATACTCCAAACTTAAAAAGTACAATTGACTACTAAAGTATATGGAATCTGTAAAAAAAATATCTAGATAAATTACAATCGCTTTTTGTCTGTATAAATCAACCCACTTTTCGATTTATCATTTATTTCACTCATTCATCTCTAACCAACTACACATTCAAAATAATTACCATTTATGACATGATTTTATTTTTATGTCCGGATGCATGTTACAATGTGTAACCCAGTTAATATCCCCCTAAAAATGCATTACAATCATGACTAGAGACATTGTGTGTGTATCCATGTGGTTCGGTTGCTTTGCAGAGTGCTACGCATGCGCCGGAGCCAGCCTAGAGGAGTGCCGCGAAGACTCGGTCACGTGTGCCGAAGGCGTAAGCTCTTTTTGTTACCATTTTATTTTATTTCCTTCTTTTCATTTATTTGTTTGCTAACCCTTTTTGATACCTTTGTTTTTATGAAGATGCACTTTTACTTTTTCTTCCTATATTGACATTCTTGATTTGGGTGCACCTTTCAAAACAAACGCGAAAGAATTTAGCATGTAAATTTGTTTGAAATTCGTTAATCATTAGATTGCTCATCGTCAATGAATTTATTATGGCAATGGTTAAGTGATTCCATCAAATTAATATTCCTTTCTAGATTAAAACTTCATAACACAAACTTGAATTAAATAAATCGACAAACTTGATTCATAACTTTCCACTTGCTCGTTTCTATGCAGGCCATGTGTTATTCGTGGTACGACTACCGCTTCGACACCTACACGATGGGCTGTGAATCAGCACCTGGCGAGTGCCACGATTACTTGAATCGCCCAGGAGAGGGTGCTGTGTCTGGAATCCTTCCCCAAGAAGAAGCGTGAGTAGTCTTTTCCATTTCATTTTGCTGTTCAATTCATGCAATAACTGTGGTACTGAACATCAATCAAGTCTATTGTGTTTGAAAAGCGCCCCGGTTTTTGTTGGTGTTAAATAGAAACTGGGAAATAAATAAGAATATTGTGTCAATGACAGTTCACAGACAAGTATTTGCAATCGTCTTAAAAACGTTGATTTCCAACAAATTGAAGGCAAAACTTATTTAAAGTATTTTTTTTTTCATAACGCTATGGCCGTCTTCAACATAATACATGTAGCTCCTCTCACGTGTAGGAGAAAAGATGTAAATTTATAATTGATGTGATTGTTGTTTATAAACGGTGCGATTTTGTTTGTAGATACCTGTGCTGCTGCGACGACAACTTCTGTAACGACCGCTGTGATACACCCACATTGGAAGTATGCGGTAAGTTTCGATTTCATCTCTCATTGTACGACATGTAGGTTTAGATTTATCGTTAGTTGCACAACAAAAATGGCTACCAAAAATACTTTAAATGGCTTCTAAAACGCATGCTCATTAGTCATTGAAAAATCGTTAAAAAATCGTCACAGAACACAAGTCGCGTGATTTGTTTTCACGGCTTCTATCATATTGATCTTTCTTATAACAAATAGAGCAAAAAACACCTTTAACAGATTATGACTCAACTAAAGATTTCATATACATGTCCATTTACCTATTTGCATTTCATAATCTCTTCTTTTTTTTCTCGACAGAGGAGGAGCCCCCAGAGTGTGACGTCGACGAAATCAACCGATGCGTCTTCGAGATCCAGGCACTTCTCTTTGGCGGCTCGTTCTTCGGAGATTTCAATGATCTCACTGCCACTTGCGGGTAAGTCGCTTTTTTTTTTAAATTTAAACATCTTAAATGGAAATAATTTTGACTGCGTAATACATTTACGTCACGAAGAACATATTTTCGCAAATGCGAACTTCATACTTCAATACGGATTGTTTTCAACAGAAATATAGATATTTCTTAAGTAAATTGTTGCATATCAGATATTTTTAACAAATCAGCAAAGTAGAAAAAAAAGAAATTTCGTTACTCAAGAAATGTTTTCTTTAAAGCGCATAATTGCGAAAAGAATGAACATATTCTATCTCATACGTTTGAATTTTAATCATTGGTTTATTCGTTTGCAGAACATACACAGCCAGCATCTCCTGCATCGAAGAGCGCCAACTGTCGTGCACGGGCGGCTTCCAAGCCACTCTCAGCCAGACTTTGAGCTTCTTCAATGCTGTACTCGATGTGCCTTGCTCTGAACCCATCTGCCGAACCGAACATGCCGGTAAGTCTGGTTTCTCGGTATGATAGGCTATAGGATATGTTAACCTTGTGTTCCAGCTCTAAAGAGATATTTGCCCTCTATCCCTTGATAAATTGAATCTTGTCGTATTTAATCATATAACAATGTTCATGCAATCTCATGATTTTTACATTAAATACCACTCTTTTATCATATCGAATATTTTATATATTCATAAACGATACTTTCCACACATACGTGTACCTGTATAAAGCACAACATACATTTTCTTGTCGCAGATATCTGCGTGGACGACCTTGAGGTTCAAGTGCTCGCTCTGCTGGAGCGGGAACAGAACAACCCCATCATCCCCATCACGTACCTGGACTGGGAACCCGTCTGCGCGTGAGTGTTGCTTCTTTGCCAAACAAAAAAATGACATTGGATATAGAAAAATTTATTTATTTATCGCATGGGTATCTGTTGTCATATAACGGAAAAATCATGCACTATGTTTTTTTTTCTTACATAATCACAACGAAATAGCATTGTCTCTCTAAGATAATTGTATGACTGTATGAGCTGCATCCGGCGCTGATTGACTACTGATTCGCAACATTGTGACCTTAATGCAATTCAGAAACATTTGATATAATTTGCAATGTTTTTTGTCTCCAATTGCCCCTAAAACCCCCACCATTTCCTTTCACAGTATGATCTCCGTGACACAACGCTGCGTCTCCGCCGAACTGATCGAATGTGATCTCGATGACAACTCCGTTGCCGTTGTGGTTACCGACATCGAAACCCACTTGGCCGACACCCTCGTTTTGATCGGGGCGCGATGCACCAACCCGTGCGCCAGTGATCCATGTGAAAATGGCGGGACTTGCACGCCCATGAATGACTTTGAGGAGTATCAGTGTGTGTGCGAGAGTGGCTACTTTGGGGATAGATGTGAGAGCGGTAAGTGGGATGTTTTGATTATGTGTATTCATTTTAAAGATATTGAAGAGTTAACAATGACGCAGGGCCTGTATTCGTTTGAAAATTTAAGGATTTTGTATATTCACTTTAAAATGTACAGATGCCGTATATTATTTTAAAAATGTGATAAAATATCATTAACTGTGCGTACGTGTAGTTTGTTTGATTATTTAACAATGGTCGAATCAGGGTACAAGGAGGATAAAGAGCGGTTTAAATACAGCTATAAGGCCGTTTATAAAAACATAAGAAATGTGATAATGTAAACTATATGTTTCACCGGTATTTCTTTAACAGAGGCGTCATGTGACATTGATGTTGTAATGGGATGCCTGGAGACAGCGCAGAGCTACACGACCTTGCATATTTTGGACCCATGTGGCTGGGCTGATGTTGTTTGCAAGTACGTTTAACCCCTTATTTGCACTATTAAATAAACAAGCATTAAAGAGCTTAACGTTTGCAATCTTCGATATGCATTTTCATTATAGGCTACAATTGTTAATCAAAATAAAGCACATTAGGTTGATCAGATGGTAATTTTGAAATTGTTTGTAAAAATAGTTCAAACATAAGAGCTTCATTACAAAATGAATTGACAAGAGACGGCCAAATCGCGATTCAATCATATAACCTGCAATGCTCTAATAACGGGGATGTTTTTTTGTTAAAAGCTGGATCAGTGTCCTCAGACGGTCTTGTATTCAATTATCCAATCATTTTAAACAGTGAAATCGAATTGACGCGCACCTGCCTCTTTGAATTCTCGCTCTCGTGCAACACCGAGTTGCGCGCGCAGATCCGAGGGGTCATGGACATCTTCGTTGGTATTGAAAATAAATGCCACGTGACCACGCCCGATGATGGTAAGTGCATGTGTACTTTATGGTGCAATTGAATTATGACGTCATTTAATAAACATGTCAGCGTTAACCATTTCTTATTGTGCCCTCTCTTGTTTGAAATATGAAAAAAAAAATCTTGAAGAATATGTAGTTTTGATACATGTCAAAATAGAGCTGAAATGCGTAGTTTTTCTTTAGATTTTGGCATATCCTTATGGATGTCATCGAACAGAAAGCACAGTAACAGAAATGGTTAAATCGAATGTACCTTATATAATACCCAGGTGGTGAATGGATAAATGCCTGAGTTTAAAGCTAACCACAAGATGAATAACCAAAATAAATATCACTTGATAGACTATCATTGCACTAATCACTAAATTGTATGTTATGTAATATAATATGATTGATTATTATGATAATCATTTATTTTAATACATCCTTGAATTCTTAGAATTTTACTAAATGTATATAATTATAACTTTGAGTATTCATCGAATGAATGATGTGATTATTATTCTAATTTTAAAAAAAACGCTCATATCTAATAACACTTTTATTAGCATTCATATAACTTATTATTAATCAAGACTCATATTAGATAGTTTCCTCTGTTAACTAATGTATGCATGTTATTAAAATATTTGTACAAGTATCTATAAATTTATTAATCAATGTGAAAATTAGCAACTAATTTTTAATTAATAAACTCACATACGTACTGATGTTCCAATAAGATAGTAATGCCTGGTTAAAAGTTCAAATCAACGTTGTGGGCAGTTATAGGACATAGTCTACTAAACTTATATAATATATATGATTAAAATCCCAACTACCACCTAACATGAAATGTATTCTAACCTTAATACATAACTAACAAATTGTGCATGTTTCTTTTACATTTCCTGCAGGAGACGAAATTGACGAAGATGGTATGCTTTAATTTCTTAACTCCATAATGTTATATCCTATTATGTTTAATATGTATAAAAATGATTAACATTTAACCAACTTAAACATTTTAATTCGTCATATGATGCTCTCAAATATTAACTAACTCATTTCGAGTAAACTCAAATCATTGGTAGCTTGATGAATTACAAATATATATTTTGAAGTTATGATGTGTACCGTAATTACCGGTGTATAACCCGCGGGTTATACACCGATTTTACAAACAAAACACCCGGATGCGGGTTATACAACGGTGCGGGTAATACACCGATTTTAAAAACATAAACCGCACGGGATAGGATTTTCAGATAAAATAAGGTTCAATTTTGTAATAAAACATCGATACAATTTCGCTTAAAATCTTTAGTTTGGCCTTAAACTATATCTTCACGGACATTATAAGGGAAGAATGATCAATATCAGCATATACAAAATCTTTACAGTAAGTTAAAGGGTAAAGTTAACAATTTTAAGAAAATGATAAATTAAGGGTGCGGGTAATACACCGGTGCGGGTTATACATCGGATTTCAAAACATAATTCTTGTTTTTCATGGGGTGCGGGTTATACACCGATGCGGGTTATACACCGGTAATTACGGTAAATAATTATTTTTCAATGATGTTAAGTTAAAAGATGCAAATCTAACAAATAATGTATAGCTCAAAATAAATACTATCAGATATCAACTTTAATAACATATTTAACATTTATATATATAATTCATTTCACATTTTAAAATGAAAACCTTGTCTTTGCATAGAATTCTGGTGCTACAGCTGCGTGAACGACGCCTCCGACACGATCTGCAACTGGCGACGAACCCGTTGCGATGACGACCAGGTGAGTGTTCACTTCTGGCTTCGGAAATGTCGCTCCTTCTCCTTCTGCTTCAAGATATGGATGGCCGCCCCTTACCCGCTTTAATGTGATTCGGCGAAAGTTGAATTTCATTGAAATTTTAATTACGCTAGCAAAAATATAATATGACTTAAAAGGATAATTAAGATAATATAACCAAACAAATTATAAAGGCTAGGACTATTAATTTTGGGTAAAAGCAAACAAGTTGAATTTCATTGAAATTTTGATTACGCTAGCAAAAATATAATATGACTTAAAAGGATAATTAAGATAATATAACCAAACAAATTATAAAGGCTAGGACTATTAATTTTGGGTAAAAGCAAACATTCTTTATCCTATTTAGATTTTACCTGAATCCACTGCATTTGACCATATAAATATATCTCCCTCACACAGACCGCCTGCCGCAGCGTCTACTACCAGGACGCCCTCGAGGGCCTGGTTGTGTCCAAGGAATGCGCCCCAGCTGAGCATCCCGACTGCAGTCTGCTCGACCCATGGGATGGCGAGTTCCGACGATTCTGCTGCTTTGGCTCGCTCTGTAATGAG
This sequence comes from Hydroides elegans, assembly GCA_001703475.1. Taxonomy (NCBI): domain Eukaryota; kingdom Metazoa; phylum Annelida; class Polychaeta; order Sabellida; family Serpulidae; genus Hydroides; species Hydroides elegans. The sequence continues at coordinate 54,271 of LQRL01022624.1, forward strand.
GACGAAGGAGGATATGGATTGACTCCGCCTACATGTGGTAAGAATGGCAAAAAGATACGGACTCTCCAAAAAAAAAATCTCCCTTTTTGGCATTTGGATGGAAGTTCAACGATTTTATAAACGAATCCTATGAAAATTGGGAAGTCTTCCAACGTCCGGTATAATTACATTAGATTCTGTTCATCAGGATGCTTATGTCACATTCATGAATATAATGTTCTATATTGGGTATTATATGCCTCTTCAATATGTTTTGACCACAACTCTTATTTTAATATGCACATGTAGTATTCATTATTTAAATATATTTACACGTACGATTTAATAAACCTTATTTTGCTTAATCTGTTATCTTCATTCATGTTTATGTCATTGTCGTGTTCGTTTCATAAAGCTGTTACTGAATAATATCATGTTTTTTATAATAATATTGCAGAACCCGAGGACTTTGAATGCTACTCCGTCGAACGCGTCTCGTGTCTCGAAAACTTCCAGCGTGCTCTTTTCCATGAGCAGACGCGCTCCTTCCCCAACTACGGCATGCTCTGCGAGTGAGTGGTTTACTATATAGATGTTATAATGCGTGTTTGAGTGATGGATTTTTTTGTTTACATGTGTTATGGTTTGACATAAATTTATGAAGTACGTTAATGAAGCAAGATGTATTTCAGTCTATGTTTCCAACTGGAAAATAAAAACCTGTTTATAAAGATAAATAGGTTATAACAAAGTTGGTTTAATCATTCATATTAAATGCCTAATTGATATACGATAAGACAAACAAGCAGTAGTTGAAAGTAATCTCGTGTTATTATATTCCTCAAGCTCTATGTATTTAATGGAAGTGGATAACAACAGAATGAACCGACTTGTGTCCGTGTTTCCACAATTCTTCCTCCATCTAAAACTCGTACAATATCGTTTTCATTTGCAACTATTGCTATACATTTTAATGTTTGTACACGTATATGCCAAATCATAATGAAAATGAACCACCCAATAACCTACCCTTTTCTTTCCACCTTACAGTATGTGGGCCGTCACGCAAGAATGCGTCTACAACCGTATCGACGTGTGCTCAGGCGACTTTGTGGCGTCGGTCGAATTCACCATGTCGCTCTTTGAAGAAATCATGGGCATAAGATGTGTGGATCTGTGTTATATTGAGAGAGCTGAATCGTGTGTTGCCTCGCTGGAGTTGTTGGTGCAACCCATATTGACGATTGGCGATGATTTTGAGATCGATTACTCGTTCTGTGGGTAAGTGAAATTATATGGATTAGTTGGTTCATGGTTACGATAACAAAAACAAATATCAATGGAAAATGATGAATCTGAGTTTACATTAACTCTGGAAAATTCTATGATTACCTTTTACTATGATTACCTTTTACGAACTACAACTTTTACTCAGTGTGTCATGCATAAGATGGACTTGCTCACATTTTTACGGTCAAAACTCTCATTTATAATGACTCACCACATGCATCGTGTGTTCATTAAAAGGGATCATTCTGTTTTGAATTTATCTAATTCTGTTGATTCCTCCTCTTCGCCATAAACAGTGAATTCAGCTTCGAAGTGAACTGCTTCGAGCGCAACACTATTGACTGCCCCGCTGAAGACATCGAATTCATTCGCCAGACCTATGCTCTCTCAATCGACGTCGTGGGAACCGCCTGCCCCGACCCATGTGCCTCATTGGTGTGTGGAGACCAAGGGCGGTGCCTCGCTAATAATCTGGGTGTGGCCAGTTGTCGGTGCTATCCGGGATGGACGGGCGAGTTCTGTGATAGAAGTGAGTGTATTTGTCGTAATGATGATATAGATAAATGGTTTATATGATATAACTGAGTATAGTTAAAGATTGAAAATAGAAAATGTGTGTATTTCCATGTTTTGTTTGGGTTCATAATATTAAAAATGGATAGTATCCACAAGCGCTTGACGATTAAATATCTATTTACAAGAGATTTAAAAAAAAGATATCTTAATATTTAATGTGAATTTAGAAACAGAAATCAATTTTGCATGACTAAAAAACTTACTCTTTAAAACTTAAAAACTTACACTTAAAAACCATAATTTAATCATTTTAAGACATAGATCTCAACTTACTTTATAACATTATCATAATTTCTTTCTCACAGGGGAAGTTCTCTTCTACTACGGCCCACAATACAATGACTTCGAACTGCACAAATTCGATTCCGGCCTCTTCGTGTCCCATGGTATTGAGATCCCTGCTGGCCTCTTGCTCTTCAACCAACGATACCGTGTCATGTTTGTGAGTACACCGTTTATGGGGCATTTAATGTTGCTTGGATAACACTAGGAGATTGATGTAAAATGTGTTTAAACATACATGTACTATCCATAAAGACAACATTTTTAAGAGCTAGTCAATAATTATAATGTTATCCTGTTAGACTAATATAAACTCTGGAAAACGGCATCGAGTTAATAGTGCTTGAATGCAATATCTTTGCTTTTGCCGTAATAAATTAGCCTGTAATCTGGCGAAAGTGTCGAAATTTAATACTTATATATTCATACATGAATTTATGGACTGTCACATTGTACTTGTATGAAATAAAACGAATATAAATAAACATGCTTCATATCCTACCCCATTTAATAGGTCGGCGAGCGTGGTACCGTGTCCTTCAACCAGAAGTACTTCGGCTACCTCTTCAACGAGCTGCCCCCTGTCGACGGAGAGACCGTGGTTTTGGCGCCACTCTACTCGAGCATGGACATCTTCTGTGGCGATTCTGCCATCTACTATAACATGTACTCGAGCAATGATGACAGCCCCGTATCGCAGACTGTGTTCAACAGGGCTAACGGTATGTATTATTCTGAGAGGGTAAGAGTAGGGAGGTATGGGTTCATGGCCAAGTGTATTGTGAAGTGGAACAGAGAAGGATCCCGTGCTAGCTTTTTGTTGATTGATACCTTAAATCATCATATAAAATAGGATAAACAAGTAGGCTACATTCCTATTGATAATTGTTAATCATGTGTATTTCATAAAAGGGGATATTTTTCTTAATTATTCATTTGCAAACACGGTTTTCATCGCATCAAAATAAACCAACAAAAAATCATCATAAGAAGAACCTGCTTCATAGTAACCATTCTCGCTAAATCATGTTGTTTTCATTTTACAGAGGAGATTAACGAGCACTTCGGTTTGGACAACTGGGAGGCACGACGCCTGATCATTGTCACCTGGGTGGATACACAACCGTACAAGTGCGAGATCTACCGAGGATGGTACGGCCCCGAACGAGTAAGTGTGATGCAGTATTAGGTTCATATCTGATTAAGGGGATGGAGCAAACGCATCTGTAGTTACATCGTGTGATGCAGACTAAATCTATATTGTTTCAGACCGCTTAAGTTACAGTTGGACCAGCAATGGTGATGGGATAGGAGCATGTATAGTTATGATGTTTTTGAGAGAGTGAGTGAGAGAGAGACAGAGAGAGAGAGAGAGAGAGAGAGAGAGAGAAGAGGGAGAGAGGTGGAGAGAGAGTTAGAGGGAGAGAGATATACAGTAGAACCTGGTTTACTCGAGCACAGTTAACTCGAATGACCGGTTAACTCGAGGTGATTTTCGAAGTTCCATCTTTCATATATCCGTCCGTAACTCGAAGTAAATCTCATATCCCGAACACCTCGATTTAATGAGGTTCTACTATATATCAAACTTGAAAGACATGTTGTATACTGATACATTGTCTTATGTATTTTTGCTTATCAACTTAAGGTAATAATTCTTATAAATGTATTTCCCATTTTTTCGTTCCACAGGGAAGCTCCTTCCAATTGGTCCTCGCCTTCGATAGCACCAGCACCTTCGCCATGTACCGTTACGATGACGTCAATGTACAACACTTGTTGCCAAACGCACATGTGGGCTACACCATTAGGAACTTCCAGTACTCGTACCCCTTCTCTGGCACCGACAGCATTGCTGATCTCGAGAGTAGCTTCTTGATTGGACAGAATGGTGAGTTTGTATGGGATTGAAAATA
>LQRL01022642.1:1849-12534 GCA_001703475.1 Hydroides elegans
AAATGCTGGTTATTTTCGCAGATTCTATGTGCGATCGTCTGTTTCGCTCAAGGTTTCATTTGATTAGGGATTATTATTGAAAAGATCAAACTTATCGATTGTGGCAATGCTTTAACCTATAAAAATAGACCTAAACACAGCGCGTAAATGTATTTCATTGTGAACACTTTTTAAACTGTTCGCGCATAAAATATGAGCAATATTTTCATACTGAACGGACCTTAAAGGTCTATATCGGCTTGTGGCTCTTTCATGTAGAACTCTACGGTTTCCGGAAATACATTGAATATCATATGGATTATAAAAGTTCCCCTTTTAAGTATACCGAACTAGATTTAAAACGGAAATCACATGTTTGTTTATTTCTTTTCATTTCAGATTTAAATATAATTTGAAACTTAATAACGCTTTTCGAGAGAGCTCAATTAATGGAAACCATTCCGATTGATATTTTAGGAGCAAAAACTATCATATAAACAATACATTATTTTTATCATATAGACATTGTTAATTTGTTATGATATCATTCCAGGCGAGAAAGTGACGACGATGCCCAACCGCGCCTCCCTCTCGTGCGCCTTTCGCGACGTCGAAGCACACCACCATTGCGTCAGTCACTCACACTGCTCCGAGTACGAGTACACGGCCACGGACCCGAGTGACGATGAATCGAGTACGGATTTTGAGGAGGAGGACAGGAAGGCGCGGTTGAAGCGGAAGGAAGCCAGTAAGTAATATAATGTTTATATTAGGGGTTCAGTTTTTATGCAGTTTAAAGGCACTGGTTAGAAAGATGAGGGCGGGAAGGCGAGGGTGAAAAAATGAAAGTCAGTGAGTACACCTTGAATAATATGTGGCCATTTGATTTGAGGTTTTAGTGGGACGTTTAATTGAGCATTTATGTTTTTGTTTTTGCTAACGCTTTTTAAGAAAGAGGACAAGGCAATGCGAAAGAAACACACGGAAACCAGTGAGCATATAAAGAATATATATGGTTTATTTTTTTATTGAAACAATTGAAGATGAAAAGTACATTGGTTCCATTTTAACTGTCATCGTCCATTGAGTGATCGCGATAAGTAGAGGAGGACAGAAAAGCCTGAGCTACTGTATGATTCTTCTTATTGCACTGTCTAGCAGCATAGCTATAGCACCATCTCTCCCGATAACATCAAAATAACAACACCAACTGTAGCATAAATCACAGTTATCAGAAATCATAATAAATCAGTCAATCTATCATTGTCATTAGGGTAAATATTAAGAAACACCTCCAAAGACACATTGGTCCATAATTGTCCAGTAATGACATACCCAAGTATACAGGAGGTATCCCTTTGATAACCACGAAATGAAACCCCGAAACGCATACCCCGACTTGCGAGCGATGTAAATGGTCGTCTTAATTGAACTCGAAGTCAGAGATCGATGGGCGAGACGATTAGGTGCCCTCACGCATTCCGTGGCGTCGTTAGTTAGCTTCGCAGTTGACAGCTCTTATGGTTTATGGCAATGTCTTTTGTATTATGAGCGAGAATAGCAAAGATGGTCTGTATCGGGTGGTTATTATACTATTTGTTCACATACATGTATGGTATTGTAGTTGTTCCATTTGTAAATTTCATAAGGAATAAAATGTGACTTATTAGGTTTATGTATGTAGGCAATATGGCATCGGATGTGATATATTGTAGAAACTCCTTTTCGACTTAAGGAGAAGGAACAATATGGCCATTGCCCAATGTTTCATTGTAATCCAGTTCATTGATCACATGACATGTCCAGGCGGCTATTACCAATGATTCGAACATCGTCGGTTTAAAAGCCGGTTGGCTCATGTTCGACGCCATTGCTTGCTCGTGATTCTGTGAACGATTTAAATAATAGTTGTTGAATGATATCTCAAAAACATTTACTTTAACAAGATATACTACTAGTATAGAAATCGCCATTCGAGTAATAAACTGGGTTATAGTGTCCTGGCAGCATTGTGATCCTAGCATTCAGAACTAAAAAGTACCCGACAGCGTGTACACGTCACTTACCATCTCTTCTTCCTAATAGCAAAGCGTCTGACAGCTCATGCCTCCGATCTTACTGTTGGTCTATGATTTGTGGCCATTCAGACGTGGCTCATAACTTAATTGCCTGTTAGTATTTCTCTTCACTGACCACTTATGCCATTATAGCTGTAATGTGACATTGTTTTCTGACATGGCTATTTCTTGATGATTGGGAATCAATCGTCAATAGTATACTCAGTTTATCTTCATCTTTCACTGATTTGATAAGGCCTTTTTTCACATGATGAGCGATACGCAATGCAGCAATGTGTATTTCTTTTAGTATTATCCAATCAAAAAAAGTTTTTTTTTATATGTAGCAAAATAAATCCCATTTATATTGTCATATAACATATATAGATTAACATATACATATAAATAATCGAGAGAAAAAACTGACTATAGTACCCATTTGAACCATTTTCGATATACCATCGGCTCCACTTCTCTTCAGCGCTCCAGTTCCAAATCTGAGATTCGGGGTTTTCGTTTCGTTTTGATGGATGACAAGTTTGCATTTTCGCTGTCTAAGCACCATGTGGGTCTCTCACTACTGGTTCCCGTGAACGGTTATGACAAAGCACTTGTAAAAAGTGTCCAGAGACTGGGATCGGGGAAAGCCCTGTCTTAATGACCTGTCATCCATATAGACGTCTAGTGCCATTTTTATCAACTTCTAACTAGTGATTCGCGTGTGTTCGTATCATACTCGCTGTATAGTCATAATCAATTGGAGCCGCAGGTTTACATTGCAAATACAGAGGAGGTTTCGTTTATAATTAATCGTAATTATAAATTGGTCTTGGGGCTCTAGCAATAATGTGTTCAATGTAGAATTCTACACCGTCTAATTAAATAAGTCTAATCAAATATTTAATCGCAACATAATATGATGCCATAATACATTTCAATAATGTCTTGTTTTGGAATGCAAAAGGCACTATTGAAAGAGTTCTCTTAATTCCTACAATTCAAATTAATTTAGATTAGTAAAAAGGCAAATAGATACCAGCCTTACTTAAATGCAAATGTCGATTTGACAATAAATGACGATTTGACAATCAAGTCAACTCTGCGCTAGGCTTGACCCGCTCATTAGGCTAGTCTGTGAAAAGTGGATGCTTCCATCAGACTCTTTTCTTAGCATTCCTCGCGATTCTCTCGTCATTTTATCACCATTTGCTGCGAAGAGCATAATAAGCAAAAAGGTCTGCAGTTTGTCTCATAAAAATGCTACGGCAATCTCTAGCCAATTTACACTTTATTAGTTCATTTCGCTTCGTGGGAAATTACCCGTTGCATTTCAATATTTTTGGATAGTGCTGTATCATCATGTTTTTGTTGTTCGACCCTTTCGGACATTATGGTTTATATAAGGGTGATTTAACTTATATTACTGATATAACTGATTTTTTTAAGTGACCCCTTCACTATACACTATACCGAGCCCGATGCAGGCGCGGATTTAGACACTTTTGAGCCGAGGGGCGCCAAAACCTACAAAGTATCAGATTCACACCTGATTGGCTATGATTTGATTATGATTTTTCTGCTACATACATACACGTATACAAATAATTTCTCGACAATGAGTCATGAGCTGCGTTCTTTAATAGGAAACGCGTCCTTAAATATTTTATGTGATGTCTTATATCTATAGGAGTACATATTTATATACGCTCAACTAAATCTATATTAATTGCTCTATATTCCAAAAGGCAATTTCAAATCCTCCCTGACCCAGTTACAGAGTTAGTTTCCATAGGTAACACCAATTCATTATATTGACCTCTGCAGCCGCGTTGCCATAGAGAGATAAGCACTTGACGATAAGGTGTGAGGGTGTGAAGGTGGCCTTCCTTTGTTCCATTGCAGCCAAAGCGATACACCTTTTGCTGAGGCGATTTCAGATTACGTTGTCTGTTTCCAAACCAGAGGTTGGGCAGGCTAGCAAGATCGAGGATGCCCAAGCTATATACGTGAGATAAGAGGCGTTAGGATTGGGGATCTTAAAAGTTGTTAAATCACTTATTTGTATAAATGTTGAGGCTGCTGACTTGTGACATTTTAAAAAACCTCTGTGAAATCGAAAGAAACTATAGCAATTTATGTATCGCTGTTTTTTTTTTCGCAGCAGTTTCGAAAAAAAATCCGCTGGCCGGTGACCGCACAATGACACAATGAAAGACACAATGAAACATCTAGTTTAATGTTCGATACCATTACATCCATGCATATACAAAATGTATTGCATTCTCCTTTCATATTGGTGACGACAAAGGTCTCAAATAACAAACAAACAAGATTCCATGGCAAAAATCCATGTCACTACTTTATGCCTGGTACCTTATACATTTAATGTCTTTCCGCCGGTACCCAGACCCTAGTCAGTTTGATGAGTGCATGATTGAGCCCCTGACGTAGGTATTAATTCACTGTGATCACTCTGTCCTATAATACGTCATAGCTAGTAGAACGTTATGATTCTTAAGCACGCAACATTTTTATGTATAGGGCAAAAAAGGTACAAGACACTTTTATGGTTAGGAATACATAAAAGACGGGGTAAACTACATTGGATCGGTTCTAGAGATAGTGTATTGAACATGAGCATCGCTTTCGAGATCAACCCCTACCAGAAACTCTTCCAAAAGTTATGGTTGACCAAACAAGCGGGATCGAATCTCATTCTAACATGTTGAAAAGCTTTTTTTGTGTAACTTGGTATAACTTATAGCCTATTAGGGTGCAGTCATCGGGCAGCGGCAAATTTGCCGCAGACCTCATAATTTAGTATAAATGATCTGCGGCGTGGCGGCGTGCCGCTGCCCGATGACTGAACCCTTATGCATCATATATGTTTGGATTTCAGGATAATTTAGGATACGATTGTTTCAAATATCATATTTTCCTTGGCAAGCATATTTATGGCAATTAACTGCTGAATCACACCCTTAGGGACATGACAAAAAGTCACCACTAAAACCTATTGTCTTCTCTATGGCATTCCGTTCCTCTAAAGTTGCTGCGGCATTTATGTGGGGTCTCTTATCAGCTGGCTGTTTTTTTTGGCTGCAGCACTGGAAGTCGTGTATTCCTCCACTTAGACAATCAAGAGCTTCCTCTGATAACGATGATTTAGCTGCCTACAAACCACGTTCCCAGGAAACTTCCTTATGCTTTTGGTCTACATTTATAAATATATGAATGTATGCTCAAATCGTTTATATTTAGTTTTATAAAAGATAAGTTTACTACTGCTACAGTCGAGATGTCATGATCTTAGTTGTAGGTCATAAGCCTCCATAGGACAGGAGCCCCATGATTTTTCGGAACAACAGACAAAAGAACTCGATAATCAATTTATATACATTTATCATCGTAATACAAGATAATATACAACGTTCATTTTTCTACTGCTGGTAGAATTGATATTGGTCAATATTTTGATAAAAATAAAACCATTATTTTATATGTGGCGACTCACTCATAATATGTGATAATGATAAAACGGGATACAGCACAACAACGCACTCATATTGCTATTAAGCGCTCCGGAGTATGGGGTAGGGAATACACCCGACTGACTTTGATATAATAGTGTTCGCTATATATAATTACATACAATAATCAATTTTCAAGTCTCCTGTCATTCATAATTTTCAATTTTATTACATTTCAGATATCATTCGGCGGTTCCGGAAAGCAATCAAAAGATTCTGTGACCACAAATATTTTCAACGTGGCATTTTATTAGCAATATTAATCAACACGCTCAGTATGGGTGTCGAACATCATAAACAGGTATCTAAATATACATATACCTTATAATATAAATACATGTTGAATTAAAGTTTGAAATAATCTAAGTAAGATCGAGTGAGGTGTTAAATTAATATATTATCGAAGCAAGATATCAAAGCAGCAACTAATTCGTTTATGATTTTGTAAACAGTTATTTACTATCATTAGTTTGCAGTCATTTCCCAAATAGGATGTTTATATATCTTTGTTTATTTATTCAATATTTCATATTTTTTACAGCCAGAGAATCTGACCCGTGTTCTGGAGTACAGCAACTTATTCTTCACTTGTTTATTTGCCTTGGAGATGACCTTGAAAGTCATAGCCGAGGGTTGCTTTGGTTACATCAAAAATGGATTCAATGTGTTCGATGGATTCATTGTAGTTCTCAGGTATTTATCATAATCATATTATAACATAATATGCGTTATATGACTTTTAATGATTGTATTTATATATAGAAATACAAACAGTTAATAGCAAATAATTCTTATGAACTTGTACAAATGCACTTTGTTTTGGAAATGCACTATATAATAAGTAGTATCAATACATGCAAAAAATCATAACTTTATTGATAATTAGTCTACATGCATGTATTTTATTCGATATTTAACACGTTTAAAATAAATCAAATAGAATTTATTTTTCAAATATTCTCAAACATTCCATTTTGCAGCGTTGTAGAGTTGACGCAGGGCGGGGCGTCGGGCCTGTCAGTATTACGAACATTCCGTTTATTGCGCATTTTAAAACTGGTGCGATTTCTGCCGGCACTACGTCAGCAATTAGTCATTATGCTCAAGACGATCGACAACGTCGCCACTTTCTTTGCTCTACTAGTGCTGTTCATTTTCATTTTTAGGTAAGAAAAAGACGTGTTTTTTTCGTTATTTTCATTTTTAGTATGAAATATACAGTTTTTTTTGTTCTTTTCATTTTAAGGTAAGATATATATACCGTTTGTGTTAAGTACAAGTCAACAATTTGTTTATGGTTCATGTTCATTCAAGAGCTTGAGAATAGGACACGGTCACATAAAAAATCAGCTTAAATCTGATTTAACTCTCAATTTAAAGATTAAAGGGTAAGGGTGCAGTCATCGGGCAGCGGCAAGTTTGCCGCAGACCCCATAATTTGGTATAAATGATCTGCGGCGTGGCGGCGTGCAATATGGTCTAAATGATCTGCGGCGTGGCGGCGTGCCGCTGCCCGATGACTGAACCCTTAAACGGAACGTTACGTTTGGGGTTTCCATAAGGAATACTGTGAAAGACAGACTTTGGCGGAAAAGTTTCCAATGTGGCTAGGTCTAATTGCGAAATATAATTGAAATTTATTCTTCGAGTTTTTGTTTTAGTGTGACATACAAAGTGTGACATACATACAATGGCAAATATAAGGGCCTGGCCACATTGGTAGCTTTTTTTTGTTTTCCCTTAACAAATCTGACTTCTAGACTATATTATAGGGATAAAACACTCCTGTTCGTTTGTATAGCTAATTTAGAGCGAAGAAGAAACTATTACAAAACGAACGCCGAAGGCTTGTTAGGGAAAAAAAACAAGAAAAAGCTCCCGATATGGCAAGGCCGAAACAATGTCAGGTATAATGTTTTTTTTTTCTTTTTGCTTCCAGTGTATTAGGAATGCATCTGTTCGGCGGCAAGTTCAGCGAGACGCCCGACGGCGAATGTTGCACTTGCGCCCAAATCAACAACGCCTCAATCACGTGCATATCAGAGAGGAAGAACTTCGACTCGCTTCTATGGTCCATAGTCACAGTCTTTCAGGTACATCGTATCCTGTTTTGAAATAATAACTTAGATTAAGATAATTAACAACATGTTTCCCAATGTGTGATCCGTTTTGGCAATTTTGAAACTCATTGTTCTTGTTAAACCAAAAAAATAACTTTATCCCGGCATCTCCACCATGTTACATTAGGGTTTTTTGTAAGTAATAATATTCAACATATTATAACATTACAGACAAAACATTTCATGATATATTATCAGTTGACTTGAATTTTCTTTGGTATCAAACTTGCATCTAAGGGCTTATTCTCTACTTCATGTTATTAAGTTTTTCATTCATTTAAATATTTCACATGGCAAATATATCAATTTACCTGAATGCGATTGCAATTCAAAGTGTATTCAGGAAGTTGTCGCGAGAAAAAGTAAAATTAAGAATGCAAAATCGCATGACGACACTCTTCCATTGCAACCATGTGTGTGTTATTGTGAGCATACTCTGTATTTTGATTCCAGTATATTTAATATATACACATAATTTTCCCATAGATCCTAACGCAAGAAGACTGGAACGAGGTCCTATACAACGGCATGTCCAAGACCTCTCCCTGGGCGGCTCTTTATTTCATCGCTTTGATGACTTTTGGCAACTACGTTCTCTTCAATCTGCTCGTGGCTATACTGGTGGAGGGATTCTCAACCGATGTAAGTGGTCTTATATGATTTGAAAATTATTTTATATATAAAGTTTCTAAAGTTTGATAGCTGAAGATTACAATAAGAGATCAATCAATTCAGTATAACTATTTGGTGCGGAAACACATTTCAATCCCTCAGTGAGTATATTTTAACATATCTAAAGCACCAACTTGAAGGTTAGAATTTGTTAATCGGCCGTGCAGTAAAACATGGTATTCAATTCATCGTCAATAGCAACAAAACGTATCTTTTAAGTGATTAAATAAGAAATACAATGCATTTATTCTGATTACCAAAATAATAATGAATTATTAATTAAAAAATATATACTTAATATCAATTAAATTAAATTGATTTAAATTGTATTTTACGAAGCTGGAAAAAATCGATCAGTATCTCGAAATGCTAGATAACGAGGTATTCTGTAAGGAAATATCATTTTTTACATTTTCTTTATATTTTGACTTTTAAATCCCCTTTGCCATATACTTTATTTCTTATAATCAATAGTTTGATTTCCCATAGATTAATATTGCCTCAGCATTTGCCAAATATTCCACATGCTTTACGTTATTTTTTATCAGATTTTTCATTCATACATTCCTCTTTCCAAATATCGCAATGTAATTTTGTGCAAAAGTTTAATGCTGTGCAATATGTGTTATACACATTTTCTTTTAATGTTTATGTAAATAAACAATTTTGATCCATTGATTAACAACTATGCAATTATAATCATTCAAATCTAATTTCAAAAGTCTGGCTATTACAATTTCGTGATTTGATTATATTATTGTTTGCTTTCTCCGTTTCCAGGGTGACGACAAAGGATCAAAATTTAGCGACGAGAATTACAAAGAAAAGGAATTAAGAGACTTGGAGAGAGAGGATAAAAAGAACATGAAAAACAAACAAATCAATAAACTTGTTGATGACAAGGAATTACTGATGAAGATATGCAAATGCCAAATCAACGGAAACTACCGAGGACTTGTCAAAAATGATAGCACAGAAAATATCAAAAATAACCAAGAGAAAGGTAATATAAAAGTTTTTTTTTTGTAGATTTATTTTGTCGAACCTGCTCGAAGAATGTCCACATGTAACATTTGTATTGATATAAAATGAACGTGCGGATCAATTTAAATAATCCGGGAGCCTAAATGATGAATATATAAGATCCTTATATCATGGTAATGTCATTGTTTTTATTTTCGTATAATTGAAATGAGAGAAACCGAACTGGGCGCCGTCGCATTATTGAATCATTATTCCCTCACACCATTCTTTTTGTTGATAGTACACATTTGCCATTCCTTGATGATTCACCAAAAACAAAGCATATTGCAATATCCATTTTTCCCGAACATAGAAAAGACATTTTTCGGCAGTTCACCCTCAATATCAATTACAATATTATCTTTTCCCGAAAATAGAGAAGAAACTGTTCGGCAGTCCACCGTCAATATCGATCCCAAAAGAAGAAAAGGAGAGCAACATCGCGACCGTCTGCGACACCGTAGACGCACCAACTGCGCCACCGATAAATCCACCGATTATCACTCATACTGCGGCCACGCCTATGCCTACTCCACAGGTAAAACACATCAATTCAATTGTTTAAAGACTTTCAACTTTGATTTAACGTGGCTCCAAGTAATTTATAGGCCTGAATATTCTTTGTTAAAAAATTCTATGATATAGGGATTTGGGTCATCTCGATAGACTGGATAGATTTCAAATCCGGATTGTTTTTCTCAGTCCGAAGGATGTCCGGAGTTTTATTTATTCGCCATTGTTAATTGCCATTTTTAACTTTCTAGTCCGGACACCTTGCGAAATCGAACAACTTTACTCGGTCCCCTTGATGTCTTGATTGGAAACGGTTTACTGCAATCAATAATTTACTCAATTATTACAAATCGATCTATGTAAAAAAACTATGTTGTAGGGCTCCCCAAATGAAATGGGCAACAGCACAGCAGGAGACGAAAAGAATACACTGGGAGTGGACGCCGCTTTTGGAGTCAGCAATATATCGTTGGATGAAGATGCGAATGGCGTATGTGTAGTTTGGTTTTTCAATATCTCACCAAAGGTTGTTTTCTTTTTCAATTCCTCACCTTGATTAGGCCCCAACCCCAAAGTTGGGGGCCTATAGAGTTGGGGTGTCCGTCCGTCCGTCTGTCCGTCCGTCTGTCCGTCTGTCCGTCTGTCATCGCTTTCTTGTACGGGCTAGAACTTTTGAAGGGAAGGTCATAGGGACTTGGTTATAGGCTCAAATGAAAAGTCTTGGTCCGTAGATGTGCCTTTTGACCATTTCGGTCAAAAACACCCCACCGGAAGTGGTCAAATTGGCCAAA
>LQRL01022650.1:3044-21074 GCA_001703475.1 Hydroides elegans
GACTCTTTGGGACTCATTTCATCAATATTAGAGCTAAGTGTCATGTGTATTTTCTAAATACTAAAGTTAAAAAATACAATTGAACTATAGCATGAAATTTCGTGTAATAGATTCTAACTATGGCAAAGCTTAGAAGGTTATCTAAGAAAGAAACATTCAAATTAATCGAACTTGTGCAACAAAATCCGCCAATTTATGATAAATGTTCTGAAAACTACAAAGGTAGAGTTCTGCTTGGAAACATTTTCAATAAGATTGCCAGGCAATTGGAAATAAAAGGAATGACAGGTAAACTCAAAATATATTGTACTATTCAATATCTATCGAATCGGTTGATCTGTGTTGTATTCGACGCATACAGAACATTTCAATATGAAGATTTATGGACGTTCATTTACGTTTAGACGCCCATAAAATGTACTTTTCACGTCCTTCGTCCGTGCCGTGTCGCAATTACGTTGTTTCTACGTCCTTCACAAAAGAACTTATGTAAACGTCCTTAAGACGTTGAACGATTTATGGGATGAACACCCATCGTCCTTTATTCTGTTTAGAATCTTTCGAAGTTTTAGCAATGCTGCTGCAACAGAACTTGAAATTATTTTTAACGTTTAGCTTCAATTAAGAAAAAGCAGAATGAATCAACATGCTTTTAATGCGAAATGCATTTCAACAGGGTGTACTGAAATCATAACAAATTCTATTTCCGTTTTATAGTTTTCAATAATCAGATCAATGAATAAGTATATTTATTGCTGATACTGACAAACTCTGGTTAGATAACATGGATGATATAAGATGATAATTCATAACGAAAATTATACCATTTATATATAGAATAGTCTTCCATCCAATTTGATATCGCAATATCGCATAAAACATTTCGCAGGTGCGTGAACAGTCATATCGCATAACGCAGACACCTTTGAAAATCGCCAAATCTGCCTGTCCGTACCTTTATTCGACAATTTAAAGCGACGAATGCAAAATATCATAAATAACGCTGTTCTACAGCATAAAAAGCACATTCTTCATTAAAGGTAGACTAAAGGGCGATAAACTGTCTGTTGCAAAACATGGTTTTAATTTTGACATTTGTGGGGTTTTCATTATTAGGTAACAGACGTTTGAAAAAATGAAACGAAAAACGGTTGCGGTCGTTGACTTAATAATTGCCGTTTCTAAAACAATTAATAACTATTTTCTTTTTTAAAAGAAATCATTTTTTTCGCTAAAGAATGAAATAAGAGCGCGACTAAGGACATGTTCGAATAAAACTATTTTTGTTTGATAGTAGTTTTCTAGTAAAAAATGCCATTGAAAATGAAATTTCAATTTTGTCATTCCAAGTTTATAACAGAAGAGATGAGGAGGTTTAAGCTTTGACTTGAAGATGAACTTAAGAATCAGAGACGGAGGAAGCATAAATCTTTCTGCAACAAAGAAGCTCAATTTCATCTTTTACCGCCGCAACAGTACCGCAAAACACCAAAAGACGGTGTCATCTATGTGACAGAAAACATTGTAATTCCAAAAAAGTCCCTGAATATAAGCCGCTTAATCTTATCTTTTTCGTTTTATATTCAAACTGACATCCCACGCTCGCGACCTCGAGGCCCAGTTTCGAGAGAAAAAACAATGTGTTTTATTATGCGAGACATTAAAAATAGCAATCGGGGGCTTATGCAGATAACGCTACCAGCATCCAGTAGAGCTTTAAAAAATGAACAACCAAACGGTTTATTCATCTATATTTAGAATTCTGGCTATAAAAGTGCTAAGTAACCGGATAATACCTATTTAGTTCATCAGGTCAGATATAACAGCAATGCCGTCCTAAATTAGGAGCAAAGGCACTTAAAATATATTTCACGTCAAGTTGGCTTTAGAATAGCTGGCACCCTGCAAAAGCCCAACCCTTCCTCAAACAAGTACACCTTTTTCACTATCAACCCTGGAACCTAATGTGGCTTATGTGGATAGTTCTAATCAATGGTAAAAGCACAATTTAAAGTGTTTTATGGGCTTGATAATGCACTATCCATTCATTTTATTTACTTATCCCTACACTCATATTAGCAACCTATTTTTTGTAACTATTAAGAACATTCTTAGTGTTTTACCTGAGGCTTCTATACTTCAAGTTGTTAACTCGATAAAATATTCACTGGCGTACATGGCTGCATCAATAAAAAAAACTATCTCAAAACATTGAGGATACGACATAAGGCACATATTCTAATGGTTATCATATGAATCTTTTTTCTCCATCATACACTTTCATCTATATAAACGAATTATTCAGAAAGACATGCCTTGCTCACATTGCTCAGGTGCCCAATGGCTTCATCAAGTGAACTTCATGCATCGCAACAAGTGGGGTGTTCAAGTCTCCAATCAAAAGCGCTGCCAAACGCGAAATAATGGGCGCCTGTGAGGGGGAAGTCGATTACACAGGGGGTAGGGGGGAATGGGTTTCTTTGTAAACCCTGAAGGCAAGTTTTCCTGGAAATTGAATAGAATGTGTTAAAAATGAAGCAAATTGTCTTGGGTGCGAAAGAAATGGGCATGTACCTAATGTGTGTTTCTTTTTCGAATGAAGGGATTGAACAACTTTAAAAAGACACCCAAAAAGCTATAAATGTAGCTCAATAAAACATATAAAGACATTTTTTAAAGCATTTAAAGGAGGTTCCGGGTTCAAAATTGTCCATTTGATCCGATGGAAAAACAGTTCCGTAGTGTAAGCAAAAACATCAAGTCGAAAGTCTACACAGAAACTGGAACAGATCAACCAGTGCGCCCATTTGTTTGATGTCTTTTGATTGGTTGCCCGTTGGGCCAATGACATCATGGGACTATTTTATGGCTTCACATCAACCCTATTTGGGAAGCCCTTTCAACGTTCTCTGTGCTCATAATCGGATTGATTTTTATATTTTGAACATCCGGGATAATAAAGGGGCTGGGCTCGGTTTGTACCGAAAAGCAAAAGTAAGAAATAGCAAGATGGACTCACCAGTCTTATACAGTTAGAATCTAATAAATCGTCAAAAACTTTCATGACCTGTCCCTGAAAGTCTATTGTCGAACATTAATAAGCAAAAATATAAACCATTCAAGGAAAATTAGCCAAAAAGATAATCTTTCAATCAAGATCTCAATCAGTTCTAAAAAAGATAATCGAGCGGCTGAGCACTGAGCATTCTACTCATAACAAGACTAAGAAACACTAAATTTAGTGTTGGATATCTACTCATATCAAGTGATAAACCATCCCTGGTCTAAGGCAGCTGTTTGTATTAAAAGCGCTATCAAAGCGCCGATATCAGATTATGATTCGGGGATCAAACCGATTAACCTAGTAACCAAAACCACGCTATACACACGATTTAATCATAACGTTATTCTACGCATCGACGAAAATTCTTGACCTTTGAGTAATGGGATTCTCGCCTACATAGATTGTATACACGATATTGCTGCAAAACAACAACAAAAGTCAGCGGTCTTCTAAACAGTGCCAGCTTAAAACAGGCATCCATGCAGGAAAACAAAGTCTTGATACATCTCGAAACATAGTAGACAAAGGAATACCCAGGGATTCTCCATTATGAGACATCCGGTATAAACGAAACAATAATCGGTACTCTATAATGAAAAATATTCAGATTGCACCGACTTGTTACAGGGGGTACAAATTTGGAATTGATATCGCTGACACTCCACCCGTTAGAAACTACAGTGAACAATATGACTATCAGAAGATGTCATTAAAATGAATCCAGCTCAAAAAGTCCCCGGACATAAAGTCCCCGGACAAAAAATCCCCAATTTTGGCAACATTGGACATAAAGTCCCCGACCAAAATGACCGGATACCCATTAAAATATATGGTTGGGCAATTAGGTGGTTTTTCAATAACTGTATGAAAATGTGTTTACTGAATCTACAGTAGGACAGGGGCTTGCCCACGCTAGATTAGTATAAGTTACAGAACCATTTTCACTCATCAAACACCAATTGGGCCTCAGAAATCAATTGAGCATCGCCCTATCAACTCCTCAATGACCACTTGATCATGCCAACTTGCATATGGGGGCGGGGGGGGGTGTTCATAAGTTGCAATCACTTGATGATTGTTGCTCGATTGGAGGGGATACTGTGTATAAAAGTGTTACATTTAAATAATCATATTGATAACTGATATTCCCGACTGTTGTCTTTACCATATATGATATATAAAATACAATGAAATGGGCCATCAGAAAATTATCTTAGCACAGAACAAGTGACAAATGGTTACATGGCAACTTAACAATGATCATGGTAATATAATGTTAAGACGCCCCTTCTCGTATTCAATATAACACCTTTATGCACCCACCCGTTCAATAATTCGTCACTTGGTTGTTAGGGTCCCCTATTCGTCACTTGTCCAATGCGCCACGGGCCCCACCGTTTAACTCTTTTGGATCAATGGCAACCCTGGGCATGTCCAGGGTTCGGGCGCTTGTCACATACGGGGCTGATTAAACACGTACTCATTTTCATAGCAACAATGGTGTAACTGGTAACAGCGAATAAAACATAAAGATCTATGAAGTACGTGTATCCTTTTTTATGAAAAGAAACCTGGTGATATTACCAGTAAAAAAGTGGACGTTTACCCGTGAAAATAGTGCCTAGCATATGGGTAGATCGAATCTGTTCTAACATAATTCTATAAGTTGTTAAAACCTATTTCAGCATTTTCTAATATGTTGCGAAAAAAAACTTTGCATTTTACATTCTTCTGCATCGTGTAGTTGAGAGCAAAAACCTGTAAAAGCTGTCAGGTTGTGTCTTCTAATTCAGGTCTAGGTACAAATTCTAGAGGGCATAGAGCGTGCACCTAAGACCTTTATGAACTCACTATTTTAAGCCTCGCTCTCTTATTCAAATAACACATGTATGTACAACCTATTATATGCTCACCAGTGACCACATGATATAATCCTATCTTATTTAATTGTAAATCTTAAAAAATATATTTTTTTTTCTATATTGCCGATTTTCATGTTTTCCACATAAAATTTATCGACGTTCTTGTAGCATATGTTTAATTCTAAATTTCTAGCAACTCGAAACAAAGAATGCCATGGATTGAACATGCGAGAGTACTATTAAATATATGGCCATTACAACAAAGACCGTTATATCTAGGACTATAATATAATACATGTATAGTTATTCTCATCCTAGGTAATATGGAGAACGATCGTCTTTTATGATGGCCCCAGGACCATTTTTTCGGATTCAGTCTTTTGTCTCGTGGCAATTTTGGGTCAGCACATTTCTGGCAGCAAAGCGGGCCAAATTAATGGCTATTGAGTAAAATGACAATGACCAAAGAAGCGATAAATGAATGGAAAAATTATAAATGTTTAATCTTCATTCAATCGGCGACAGGTTTTGATTTGAATGACCGTCTGTTATAAAACGGAGGTAATTAGATCAGATCCAGATATAACACAGTTTCGAATTTGTTTGTCAAAAGCGACGGTCTTTTTAAACTAGAACTTAGATTTATGGTCATTTTTCAGAGTTAAAAATAAGAATCACACCTACCGCAAGAATAGACTTAATTGAAATGTAACTCAAATAGTTCAAACAAACCTATGTGCTTTCTCAATCTTCTTTCATCATCCCGTATAATTATCTTTTCAATTTCAACTAATCCGAATCCTCTCCTCTAATTCTCTAGATATTTCTTATCTAATAATTTATCAAATATTAAATAAGGTTTTAATTGAATCCAGCTCTTACTTTATCCAGATCCAATGTGACTTTATATCCATATAAACACGGAAGCATATTGCCCTCACCATATGAACGCACATGTATGTTTATACATACAAACATAACATGTTTACAAACTAATGTTCGGTAAGTCTTTTCATTTTGAGGCTCAGCTGAGCTGATTCATAATAATTAGACCAAAATTGCAAAAATGATCCAAAACCTCCAGATTTTCCGTATTTTTTTGTGTTCACAGTCCTGGATAAATGGATCACTGATTATCGCCCTATAATTATCCCGACAAATCAGCTTAATAAGAAAGCCGCAACAAAAGCAATGTTGCTACATGTAAACAAATGGGTAGTCTTCTATTGAGTGTCTTATTCTTGCTCGAAGACTTATTCCAGGGAACGGTGTTTACTTTTGCAGAATGAGAGTCAAGAAAGTATAATTCATTACAGTTAACAGCTAAACGTCGAATTAAATGAGTGATTAATGATAAATATTCCTATCATTCTTCTTCATATACAACTTAACTCAAAGGAAAAATGCATGTCATTTTATTTTTTGAAATATACATCAGATTATGTTAATCAGCAAAAATCGCAAGTTATTTAGTTTGTCAACAATATCCTAGATCTCTTTGAACGAATGTGCTTTCCAAAAACATAGATTCTATACTTTTTTAAAGTTCAATCACATTCGACTCAAACGAGCAACTGAACAATGCCGCTCCAAAGCCGTCACATCAACAATATCTGACGACTTAGTTTTCCTTTTTTTATTATAACACACATGCAGCATAAATTGTTCTTTAGAAGCAGCATAGCCACAGGCGCGATTCACCGATTGCGCACCTAACTGTCACCAAAATAAAGGATTCAATGCACAAAGGCTGATATCCTAACTAAACACCTTTATGTACAAATTGCTTAAGTCTCATATTACTACTGATCCATATCATAAACCGAAATCAAACCAAACTCTCAACCTACGACCCACATGTATATCCGAGACAACAACCTGAGAGAATCACTACATCAAAGCTTATTTCCGGTAAAAAGTATATCTTAAATTAGTGCAAATGAATGAAGCACCTAAGTGTACCGAACCCTTTAAATAACAGGCGTTGTTGTCCAGGGTTGACTCGGGTGCTTGGAGAGTGTGGATTCCGAAGGGGGTCTGGATATTTTTATTCATTTTATGTTTATTCCTGTCGCTTTATGGAAGTTAGCTACTAGAAAACCATTACATTTTATATCCATATATAAATAGAATATAAACTCAAGACATATATTCATAAAGTACCGGTAACATGGCCTTCAGACAGTTTATGAGTTTTATGATATATAGTAAATCGGCCATGAAAATAGGACATGAAATGTCATTTGGGAAATCACTTCATACAAATTATACCATCTGCATTATTTCTATCGATTATGCAAAATAATAGAGTAGATAGCAAACAATATCTGTCGTTTTTTTTCACATTGTACGCTAAGCAAAAGTAATCCAAAGTCATCACAACATCAGTTTAGTTGCTTACCATGGAGGCTTAAACAGATTCAAGATTTCTATGCACAAAATACAAATATAACTTGGTTTTCGTTGTGGTAAAAAAACTGTCACCAACAACGAGTGATACCTAAAATATATCAATATGTTCTATTGACTTTTCTCTGAAATATAGTTTAACTTGAAGTTATTCAAATTGATAAATTATTGAAACTGAAATATACTAATTGAGTAATGTGACAAATTGCGATTAAAAATGCTTCAATAGATCACAACATTTATGCAAGGAACTCTTCAATTGTAAGAGTGACCCATTGCAAGATTGCCCGGAGAAATCGGCTAAGCGTCTGTGCTGTGGGCGTTTGTAAGACTTCATTAACGAGTATTACCATGATTAGCTCAAGGGCTTCTGTGCAAGAGGACAGTGGATGTTTAAATTAAAATGGATAATTAAGTGACCATACTCATTCTTGTAAATACATTTGTCAGTCAATTCAATTCAATATCGCATTATTTCATTTTTGTTCCGTGATTACGAGATGACTGATGGATCACGTGCCCGTGATATGAGATGACACAAGTAACAAACGTTCTAACTAAGCGAAATATGCTTCATACAGTTAACATCTATAAACAGTATCCCCTAGTTTGCAAGAAGGGACAAACCAGTCTGAGCAGAGGATTGAAATGTCATTATGAAGCAGGTGGCCTCCCACTCAGTCTGCAGGGGACGTCGTTGCAATATGATTTGATAAGGGACGCGACGTCTTTGGCATTACGTTTATTGGAATCCTTTTTTCTCGCGATTTGCAACTCTATTTTATAATGATTTCAATCTTTAAGTTTCTTAAGAAAGGGTCTATGATAAGTATAGGAAATTGAAAATGTTGAGATATTTTGTAGGATTTTTACGATCACTGGATGGAAAACCTCTGTTCATACCAGCTTCTCATCGCAACGTTATACAAACGAAATGGCAGTTTCACGACGTTTCTCGACGATATTCACAGCCGAAAAATCTTTCAGTTCAAAACATACATTTTATTGCACGCCATTATGTGACGTCTTAACGCATCGATTCCTGATCCCTGTAAGTCTACCAACCAACCGCATAAACAGACTTATCACCTACACTGTCACACAATCACTGATTATGTCCTTTTGCTCTATTGTTGCTCATTAAGTTTACTACATGACCTCGCGAAAGGAAGAAGACATAACTATGGCATACTTCCATGCTTTTTATTTCATTGGCTCATTCACAGCGGTCATTTGATGCTATAAAAAATATGATATAGCATGTGAAGCTGGGTTCAACGCGTACATTTTCATTCAACCAACATAAATATAGAGATGCTTATTATATGGGAACTGAGTAGCAGGTGTAACTGAAAGTCGACGGTCATTTTATTCATTTTTGTGATGCTCATAAAAGGTCTCACGTTTTCATGTCACAGAAGTCACAAATACCTGGGAAACAAAAGGAAAGTAAGTTCGATTAATAAAGTCTGAAACTCGTATTTGTATACACATCCGGTAATATTATGAACTAAAATCAACCTCGTTAATCCGATCATCTCTGGACCGTAGAGAACTTCGGTTCAACCGACTTTCGGCTTATCCGATACGCTTTATTAAGAAAGCATTGATGTTGGAAATTATATTCGGTTAAAGCAATAATTCCGATTTATCCATGCTTTATTGTATTAACTGGGCGTATGAAAATACCCGTGTGCTAAAGTCGGGTTTTACAGTAAACACTTCTATGAATATAGAAAGAGTGCCAGGCTACAACTCAAAAAGGAGGCCAAATATGTTTGACAAACTCAGAAGCATCCCCCTCCTCAATCCCTCCTTTCCGACCAAGCAAACATCAAGTGAGCAAGTGCCAATCAAACACCCGTTACCAAGTGGTACCTTTTGCGCCTAGGACCCAAGGGCTACTTACGGGGCAATACTTTACCGATGTGACAGTGTGTGTCCATAATAATATGGAAACGGGATTTCGTACATGAAAACATCGAGATATATACAACGAAAAATGTATACATTTAAGTCATAACAATATTCATGTACCCTACTTTAAATGTTTTTTTTTGTGCCTGGTAACGGTGATATCAAATATATAATTCTGATAATGTTCCTTATATAATTGGAAACATGTATATATATATTAAGAGAGCACGGTCATTGATGACTATTCTGGGAAGATCAACAACGGCATTGCAATACGACCTTCTTGTGTGGCCATGGTCCTTAAATTCGCTTCCAAAGAATTGGCGGCGCCTACAAAACATAGTATTTACGGCGTTTCGCTCACAAACAGAACTCTTGCTTTTGGTTTTATCTGGGTTTATCGCCTTATCCTCGATAAAACAGAAGGGATATTGTCTGTGAATTATGGCATCTTCCATCTTCTGTCTTACTTCTGCGCTAAACAAGGCCGATGGATCTTTGGAGCAAGCAAGGCAGATGTAAGACACTGAAGGGAAAACGCATCAATTCAGGATATACATGTACATGTATGTATGGATAGAAAATTTCTTGCAGCAAGATTCTTATCTATCCGATAGACTTAAGCCAGCTGAAATAGTTGTATGGAAAAAAAAAAAAAACAATTTTTTTAAGTCATTTAAAGCAAAGCAAAGAAAGCGTGTCAATTCACTTTTTTAAAGACGCATCCTTGTAGTAAACGTTGATGACCACATCAAAATTGCAAAAAAAAAATATATATATTTAGTAACTTATATTAGTAAATTTAGCATTAAATGCCCATTTTTATTCAGTTTGATTTCAAATAATTTTGGAAACATCTCCCATGTGGCCTGGTCATGAAGCCATGTGACAAACTTCCACAGATCATAACTTTATATCAAATAATAGTATTTCGCGCAGCGTACTTCAGATGACTCGATATTTCTTTTTTTCATAATGATAAAGTATGAGCAAACTGTTCATATCTTTGCGAAACGACAAGCCAAGGCCACAACACCCACATAATATTGTTCCATATCATGGGGTCTGGATGACATTTTCCCAATACGACATAATAATGCGCTGTGATGGGACTAAACAATACCTAATCTGAAATGGTGTTGCTAAAGAAAAATTAATAATATTGAGATTGCAACCGGAGAAATATCGTTATAAAATATATTATATTTACTCCTGTATAAAAGATATTCAATACGTTGTCATGTACATTTCATCGGTTTAGCGCTATTTAATTTATCGTCGACAAATTAAAACAACATTTTTGTTTATTTGCATTAGTATTATTTTCACTCTAAAATTACTCATTGATAAAGATCTCGAGCTTTTTGTCGACAAATTATATCAAATATGCTGTGTCCTTCTGTCACTTTTAAGTCGTGTGAAAAAGAAGGACGATGCATTAATTAGAAAAATGTTTTTCAAAATGAGATAATTAGCATTTTATGTCACTGTCCATCAATGCAATCACAATATAATTACCTCAACACTAGCCTTCAATCGACATTTTGTTTTTAGACGTATGTTGTGATCCGCAGCGCGCAAGACAATTTAATCATTACATGTTTTCCGCAAATTGACTTGTTGCACATCCCGCTATCACAACAAGGCATTGATAATGACCCTCAAAGAATAACCAAATGAAAAAAATAAACAGATATCTTAATATTGAACCCATTTGCAAATCACTACCTTCAGTTTCTGATCACATATTAATGACCGACGTTACCACAATGAACTGTAGTTTTGAAGTTAAAAAAATGTAAATTAATATATAATTACCTGACAAATCAGAGAATGTTCTAAAATCCAAATTGAAACGTCAGCAGTGCCTTAGATATTTACTTACGCCATCCCATTTTGTACACTTTGCTTTGCAAACGGTGCATGACAGCGAATAAGTATGATATTAACAACAATTCGCATTGACATGAATTATGAAACAAAAGATGAAATGCAAAAACTGCGATATCAAAAAGTTTGAAAACCCCAAATGCTACAGATTTTCTAAACTGAGGTTGGACTGCAATATAAATTGCGCATTGAAATAAAGTAATATCGTGTGTTCGTATTCGCATTTGGTGGCTTTATTAAGAATGGCTCATCGCAATAATACCAGACCTTGTTTCTAGAAACAAATAAACAAAATCATATTATTGCACATTTTTAAAAATACAAATCCTGTTGTTATTGTGATTAGTTCAATTTTTTGTTGTTGGGTGCCAAGACAACACAACCTCTTTTTTTTTTATATCACGTAAGACCTGCTACATCAACGCTTTATAAACACGACACTAAAGTTCCATTTTTCCGGTTAGAACATAGCTCATTTGCTGCGAATTTAGAGAATTTAATTTTGGGGTGCACAATGACTACCCTGGAACCCAAGACGATATCCCTCTTCAGCCAATCAATTTTGAAAGAACCTGACAGAAATGGTCAAATTCTTTCGGGAAAAGTGTCAAACATTGGTCCCAAAATCAAACATATGTCAAAGCAAAAAGGGAGAAGGGTGTGTTTCCACGGCGGAAAAGACAGGGTGTTTTTTTCACTGTTTTCTTTATAGGACTTTGAAAATATTCCTACACGTCCTATAAAGAAAACAGTGAAAAAAAACACCCTGTCTTTTCCGCCGTGGAAACACACCCTAACAGGGTAAGCTATGCACAAAAATCAAGAAAAAATCTTGAAAAATCATTTTAATTATTTTTAATATGGTTATGATTTAATGATTAGTACGAAAATTGGCAAAAAGCCCGCGTTTTAGAAGATGTATATGCTGCAGAAAAATTGGGAAAATTGCAAAGACAACAAAGGAAATAATAAGGTTCAAACACGTTCTCAGGACAATAGGTTGACTATAAACACAAAACTAGCTTTACAGGGCGAAAGTTCATCCCTCCACGCACCAGAGAACATTGTGTCATAAGCTTATTGTATTACAAATATCAAGGGTTGCATAAATGGCATGTGTTTATGGTGGGATACAATACATAAATTCATAGTGAAGACAAATTACAGTAAGAATGTCTTGCCCCCAAAGATATACCCAGTAACATTATTCTAGTTGAATTCTAAATACATTTTCAGTAACTTCAAGATTTCACCCTTTAACATACATTTGTTAAGTTCAGTTAGTCTTTTACTTTTGAAATTTCAAGACATACTAGATTTCTATTTGGTTTATAGGTTTGATTTCGTCGATATCTATGAATGCGAGCGTACTTCAGAGCGATAATTGTGAATCCAAAACTTACTACCCGTTCACTCAAAATTTAAGCAGTTCGATCTCTTATTGTTAACTAATCAACATTTTTTTTTTAATAAAAAATAAAATATTCACCCGATATCCACCTCTGTTGTTACTTCGATGACGGGATTGTTGTTGTTTTTATCCTCACTGTCGACAAATACTTCCATTTTTATCAAATTTTCAAATATGCCTTATTCGATTTAATTCTTCTACTATCCAAAATTAATAGTTTATCTTTTGGAATGACGTTCTAGAATGTGCTGCTGATTCTGTTAAACTGCTCTTAAATGCAGTTTGATCATTTTTCTTGTTTTTATTTAAATACTATCATGCACTACATGCGTCGATAACATATCATAGTTTTTTTACCGTTTAATTTTTGCTTTGATATCAATTGATTTCCATGGCAACAGTTTAAAAATATCCTGTTTTATAATTCATTTAGACACAAAGATAACACTTCCTTCAATGAAACAACGTCAATGATTCATGAATATATCATTGTGGAACATGCGTCAATAGAAACGTATGTAAATGTAAAACAAGTGTGATTTATGTTTAAGAAAATTGCTGAACCGCATTTTCAATAACACTGTGTACACACTTATCTACCGGACCTAAGATCAATTAAAAATGTTATGGCCTTCGTTGTTATTAATTTTTATCCGCAATTTAACACGAATTCAAATTTTCTCTCATTTGTACAAGTTTTGTTCTGTAATAAGATTATTCATCGTTAAACAATATCGATAGCAATAACACAGTTTATATAAATTCGATTTAATAAATTGTCCTCTGAATCTGAGGTCTGGTTGTTTGAAAAATAGCACTAATATTTTCCCTTCAAAGCTGTTAATACGATATAGTTCGTCATCAAAATTATCGAATTTGATCAAGCACCAGCAAAAATCACGTTGAATGAAATATTCGAATCAAATTTATGTTTTTGGTCACATTAAAATTCTTTAAAATGACTTCTTAGCACTGCTTTCACCTGCAACTAAAAAGCGGTGGATTCTGACATGCATTTCCAAAAGCGATTTTTCAAGCAACTTAGTAGACTTAACTTATATACCCGCTTCACATTGTTGGGAACAATAAACCCATGTCAGGTCTAAGTCACTTTTTCATAATCTAATTGAATGTCTCTGTGCAAAAAGCAGAGAAAAGTTATAAAACCCCTTTTCAGATTATGAAATTTTAGCAGTGCTTTACATTTTTAACTACATGTATTTCAAGACAGTGTTTATCCATTTTGTTAAGCAGTGCAAAAGTTAAAATTATAGTGGATAGCAATGAAGTTTGGCTTGGCAACCCTAATTATCCGGTTTTTAATCCTCCTTTGAACTTTCGCACATATTAACCTGTTCGAAAACCCTAGGTAAAATAATAGAATTCAAGCCATAGTATCTATGAAATTTTGAAGGGTCCTCTATTTTGTTGTCCTCTTTTATGAGACCGTGTTTCAATAAAATATTCCGCAATGATTGCTATAAATTGACCATATATTCAACCATTTTTAGCAAAACATCACCATTTTAGCCACTTGTTGCATGAAGGTTTTCAATTAATAGTAAAGGACATTAATTTCTCATTTCCTTCGTTATCCTGTCGTTTAGTACAAAAGCTACAAATTTGCCATGACAACCAATGTGAAAATTAAACGCGACCTAATTTTGTGCACTTAATTCGTGCAAATTTATTTTACAAGGGTGTGTACAAGATGGCTAAATTTTATCACCGTAAACTTTCAAAATTGCTTCATTTTTTTGAGAATGTGATACTGACCAGAAGTCATTCGAATTTTGCAAGGGTTGCATGTTATCGTGTGATAAGTGTAAAATTAAAGTTTTGAGGTTAATTTACATGTTCAAATTGCTGTGCAGTTAAGCATTGTAACTATTATATTCCAATTAGTTTCAATCTCTATTCAATAAAATCATATTTGAATTATACATTGACGCTTCACTTTTCGAAGCTCTCATTCTAAGTCTACCTAATACTATATTGCACGTACCTCTTCAATTTATTTCGTGCAAATTTAGCCTGAAAAGCTAAAAACATCCACAGTACAGCATGTAAAATGTAGCATATATAGCTGCTATAAACATATAT
Source organism: Hydroides elegans (assembly GCA_001703475.1). Lineage (NCBI taxonomy): Eukaryota > Metazoa > Annelida > Polychaeta > Sabellida > Serpulidae > Hydroides > Hydroides elegans. The sequence goes on from LQRL01022650.1 coordinate 17,701, forward strand.
CATTACAGTATATACGAATGAATACAAGTAAGATGAAGACTTTTAATTAAAACATGTCAAGCGGAAATCCAACCTGTGCTGTAATTTTCAACAACAACTTTGAAGAGGGATTTGTAGGTGAAACGCATCAAGTTGAACAAGTGTTTGTCTCGGTACATTTCATTTGATCACCCCGCCCTCTTTTCACTAAAAAAATTAGCTAATTCAAAGCTTGTATTAAGATTATCTATGCACTGTCATGCGCTCCGCAACATTATGATTGTTGTTCTTATTATCGGTTTTATTCTCCGTTTTCCTATGTACCACTGATCATATTTTCCAGCCAAAAAATATGGACCATTATTCTCCTATTATATTCTATGTAAACACACATGAACTGAGTTTTAAAAATCGTTATTAGTGTTTTATTTCTTTCATACATATATTTTAATGGTTGAACAAATGTGAACATATTTGGTGGGTATACAGTATGTGTATAAAAAAATAAGTAGAGAGATGATAAATCGGAAAATGAAATGCACTCCTACAAGTTTACACAAATGGTATAAATGCACGGTTCAAATGAGAGATATAGTGCCAAGTGGTGATATTATAAAATCAATAATTGTTTCCATTCTGGGAAGTTGGAAATCAATTTAGCGAATCAAGAGAGCATAGACAAAATGCCCAATGCAAAATCCCTTCCACCTACATATAAAACTTACCTGAAACCATTAAAGATAATATTTACCTTGTTATGTGACTTCTGGTAGAACAGGAAGAGCCACTTCGATCCATGTCTGTTCCTGCCCGACTCACCGCTGTTTAAACAGAATATTATATTACACAATTAATGAATTGATTTTAACAGTGCCTGGGAAGAAGCGACCAAAATTGAAAAATGAATGGGATCGAGGAAATATTTATAATGCCTAATAAAAAAACGAAATGTCTAATATCAATAACTAATTCAATATAATTTATTGTTTCTGAAATTGCTTTTCACTTAAAAGAAATTGTTTTTAATGGAGATGCACCATATACAATATAAAAGAGATTGATGTGGTTATAAAGGTGATAACACTAAGACAAAACAAACATATTGCGACGGTTTGTAACATTTATAAAGGAAAACCATAGTTTATTTAAAAATTAAATTAAGATGATTTGTAGACTGACCTGACCCCATCCTTTGTTTATATGAAGAATACATGATTTTGATGAGTTAAATGAGATTCTGGTTCCATTCTTCGATCACCGTATATAAAACACCTTAACCTAGAAAGAATCAACATTCGGAGTTATTGTATACAAATGAACACATATTATGACGTCATACATATTATGTAAGGACATATTTAGTATGTCCTAGCTCGAAATTCGATTAGTTTAGAGAATCTTCGGGCCCCCGTCTATAAAACACCGGACCGAAACAAAATATGGTAGCCCTAATATATATTTATATGTTGGGTATTTCGAATACTTGAAAACCCGGGGGCCAATAGGAAAATCCTGGGGTCAATGGCCCCGGGCCCCCGTTAGTCTCGAATATTGTCGGCGGCATTAAATTGACATTAACCAAGCTACATAGGCCAACCAGTCCATCTTATGTTATTTGATAAAAACAAGGAAATAGAATATTGGAATCTGAGACATCTGAGCCTTAGAAATTTATTTTTTTTCATTGTGAATATCTTTTGATTTAATACAGCAGGTATAGAATAAATTGTCTTTCTCACAACTTCGTCCTTATAACGTCGAACGTCGTCCTCACAATGTCGTCCTCACAGCGTCGTCCTAAACTCATCGTTCACACCACGTCGTCCTCAAAACGTCGTCCACACAATGTACCGTTGTACAGAGTAGAGCGTCACAAAATATGCGCAATATATATATTTTTTTCAGACCATGGTTATTCCGACAATTTTGCATCGATCAAACTAAAACTTCGACGAAGGCCCCTGACATTTTAAACCCCTTACAAATATATGTGTATATTCGGGCTACCAGGTTTTGGTTCAGTCCCTAGGTTTATCTTCTAGACCGACCTACGTCACGCCATAGTTACATCCCAAAAACAATTAGGGGTACAGGCAATGTGATTGTACGAGAATGTTGAATTCCTAGAAAGTACCACAAATATTGACCACCATTTCAGGTGGTCAAATCTGGCCAAAACTGTCAAAAGGCACATCTACAGGCCAAGACCTTTCATAAAAGCCTATTCCCAGGTCTCTACGACCATCCGTTACAAATATACAGCCTGCAAAAGAATCGATGACAGACAGATGGACAGACGAACGGACGGACAGACACCCCGAATCTAAATGCCCTGTCGGATTACTGAATACTGATTACAACCAGCTTGTCACCTTGGGCTTTGCTTTGTATCTTCTTACAATTTACCTCGTCATTTAACCTGACTTAAAGCTGTTACAGCAGGGATTATCCCAGGTTACAGCCGTTCACATCAATGATCAAGGCCCTGGGTGGTACACATGAAAACAGTTACGTACACATTTACCGTGACATTAAAAAGAAACAAAACTATTATGGACAAAGATTAAATTTTGAAAGCACACAATGTCACCTGGTAATAAAATTGTCCAAATATCCGCATTTAGCCTAAAAAATATTAAAATTGGGTTTGTTATGATCATTCGAAACGGACTGATTGACAGGTGAAGCATGTTAAATAAAAATGTCAATTTCTTATTAGATATTTCAAAACATTTATGGAGGATTTTACCGGTATGAATTATATCAAACCAAAACAGTTCATAACGAATTTTAGCGATACACAAAGTGAAAAACTAACGCGTCTTATCAGTTCTTGAAGTGTTTGAATTATTACCTGCGATCTTTTCGTTTACGAAAAATGCAGGTATTGCGATCGCTTCACTTTTGGGGGCCAACAACCCCTTCTGTTTTGTAGTACCTTTTTCTATATATTAAAAACGTAATAACACTATAACATATATATGAGTGTATTGCTAATACACTGAATATGGAGAATAGGTGGTTTAGAATTGTGAAACTATATATTTTAATAACATTATTTAGATTTGAAAGCCATTACCTTTTGAAATTAATGCATTTAGTTTTGTCACGCTGAAAACCACTATAAAGCCCTCTCGTGTTGTGATTCGTTACGCAATCAATTAAATGTACAAAAGGGGTGGAGCTTCGTGGAATGAGTGACAGCACTCTATTGATGTAGGGTTGTGCATGAGTAGATGAGCTGCTTAATAAGTCACTGTGACTCATAATCAATAATATCTGTGTCGAGTCCCTATATTTGTAATAATATAATGCGCATAGCTTCATCTTTCTTCCTGTTTCCGCCTCAGCCATCTTGTGTTAACATGTTGTGAACTCATAAGGAATAAAAGTCT
>LQRL01022654.1:1388-14048 GCA_001703475.1 Hydroides elegans
TCATTTGATATATAATATAAAAAAAAACATTTTTGATAAATACTTCTTTATTTACATAATCATTTGGACACGTGACTAATAAAACGAAAAATAGTTTTTTTCAAATTGAATAATTAAAGCATATCAAATCAGTAACCAAGCAAATATACATACGCTGCGTCTCAATCATATATAAGTTTACCATTTAAATCAACGCATGCCATCGCATTCAAATACAACCTTTTCGTAATGATATTGTAATGGCTTCTGCAAATAATAACAACCCATCTAAATATCCACTTATAAATGCACTGGAGGATCTCGACACTGCCGATGCTCTCCTTGAGCAACAACAATGCGACGTCAATGAACAAGACGAAGATGGCAACACACCATTATTGCTATGCTGCTGTTGTACAGCCGAGCGTCTATCACGTCGTGAAACATACATCAAACTATTTCACAAAATCATGGCAGTTGACGGCATTGATGTCAATCTGTGTAATAAGTATGGGCATAGTGTCTTGATGGTAGCATGTTTATATGGGTTGTCACAGTGTGTAGAGCTGTTGCTCAGTAACCCGCAATGCAATGTGTGTCTGCAGGATGAGAATGGCTTATCAGCATTACACCTCTTTTTTAGAGGCAACCGAAATCTGGAAAATAGAAAAGTGATATTATTCATGCTCATGGACCATCCTCGATTTGCAGCATGTGCTGCTTTGTTAACTAATGGAGGTTTCAGTGCACTGGATTATTTTTTTATGGATCCAATATTTGTTTCCCCTGATTTTGAAATATCAATGGAAGGAAACGAATTATTGTCGCTTCTCTTATCTAAAAGCGAGTGTTTCCAGACTTCTCAAGCAACAATGGCACTTGCTATGAAGTATGCCGGTTTTGATACATGCAGACGGTTATACGAAGCTTCTTTTAGTTGTGATAGCAGATTGGTGGATAACGAAACCGCTGCTCATTGTGCGGCTCAAAGCGGGTCTCATCAAAAACTGGATTTCATTTTACATCATGCAAACAAATCTTTAGGTATGCAGTGGAAACAAAGATATGTCGATGATCTGATGGCATTCTCGAAATATAAAATGGACAATTCTAAAACCGAGAAAACAATCCCTATTTATCAAGTCGGTTCATGTGCAGTGATGTCTGAGATGATTGATACTAAAATGTTCACAGAGTCCGATAAGCAGACAGTTGTTTATCAGCGAGATGATACTGTGTTGGCAGTAAGGAACTGTAAGCTATGTAATATTTATGAGAAAGACTTCGCAAATGTGACAAATGCCGCCATTAAAATTACCAAGTGTATTTCTTCTCAATTAGCTAGTGATATCAGATTCAAACACTTGGTATTTACACCTATCTTATCAGGCAGCATAGCTGAGGGTACCAAATGTTATTTGCCCGATGAGGTGGACATTGTTTGTCGTTTGGACGGAATTTCCTATATTTTACATCATGCTTATCCGTCAAATGTGACATTTAAACCATGTAACCATTTAAACCATGTATTGGAAAACCTTTGCGATTCATTCGGCGACATTTCCCCCTCTAAACTGAATCGTCAATTTTTCAATGCGGTTGACATTGTCATCCAGGAAGGTCATGATCAGTTGTCCATTGAAGAAGGGAATTACAGTATGATCTTGGGCAAATTCGCTGTGCAATTTGAAGACAAAATACCACGGTTTGTTCTGGAATACAACAGTGATCGATTCCAAAATTTGAATATCTCGATCGATCTTGCGCCTGCTTTTGCATACACTAGTTACTCTTTAGAAAGACCTTTGCCATTGCATGTAAAATGCAATGAATATTATGCATTGGCAAAAGTATCACGATTCGATGAGGGTAATAGCCGATTTCCAATTTCGTATTCATCGGATGAGCAAGCGCTCATTGCCTCCCTTCCTGAACACGTGCGTGACGGCTATATCCTGGCAAAAGCCATGCGTCTCACGGCAATCTGTGAGCAGCCGGGTCTGAACAGAGAGACTTTGCAAGTTCTTGAGCCTATTGATATTATCAAATATATCAGCTCCTATATGCTAAAGAACTGTTTGTTTGTTATCCTGCAGAAAATAGAGGAATTGGAAATGGACAATATTGAATCTTGTCATATTGCTTGGGCTGATGCAACATATGGTGAGCAAATAGACCAATTAGAAACAGAAAGGTTTGTCAGGGTCTGGTATGACGAAGAACAGACATTGTTAGACTGCACTGGCCATGATCAGGACATATACTCCTGTTGCCAGAAGAGGCGCCTCATATTAGCTCTTTCCTATCAAATCCGATTTTGGCTTGCGGCAAATCGTTCAAAATTAAAGAGCAATGACAAACCATCGAAGCTGGCAACAGGGGTCAGCATCTTACTTAAGAAAATCTAAATTCCGACAGATAAATGCTGATCTAAAGTATAGATGATTAGTCATCTATTGGACAGATTATCTAAAAGCAACATTTCATGACATCAAATGAATTAATCGGCCCGGGGCCGCAGGCCCCGTGCCTTTATACAACTCACATGCCCAATCCTATTACTGCTAAAATTTACTTCCGGTTGAGCTTGGGTAATAACCAAGTGGTGATTATGTAGCTTTTCGCAATTAATTTCACGCATATGTTTTTATTAAATATATGCAAGATGTGAAGATATTTGAAGCATTATTATATATTTTTTTATCATAATGCGTTGTGTTTTCCAATTTCTTAAGCCATACAGAAATCATTAAATAGTATGCGTACATATAATTTCGACACAATTTTTAATCATTTGAAATGGCCGATAAAAGATTAGCTCCACTTCGAAATCTTAATAACCGTCATGTGGGTATCTAACCTATTTCAAAACATTTGTTATAGAAATCAAACCACCAACAACGAAACAAAAACGGAGAAAAATGAATAGCAAGTGATATAATCGTATTTTAAAGAAATCGCATGGAATTAGCTTGGTAACAACAATCGACGTTGTTTTAAATTGCGCAAAATAATTGTTACGTCATACACGAAGCAAGTGGCAATTAACGTCTTAAATAGCAGGTGGAAACCAAAGTGCTTAGGCAATCCAGTTAATTCAAAGATACAAAAGAAAAATGGAGATTTAAATGTTAGAAAAAAATATGTAATATTTTTAACCGAATTAATAAAATTACATATACGTATACGAAAAAATAAATATTTCTTTGACAGTATCTTGCATCACCTTTAGTTTTTCATTAAATTTATTTGAATTGTTAAGCAGCAAATCACAAAATTAGTACTCATTATCTTTTGGTTGTGAATGCAATCCCGGGCCACATTGCGGTAGTACATTTCTAGTTTACTCAAACACTAACACTATACTGGTAATTGATCATTCTTATCATTGTCATTTAGTTGCATGTATTCATTAACTTACTATTTGTAAATATATCGTTAAAAGTATGACAACTACTAGCAATACTTTTATTTAGAAAAATCAATTCCATTAAGTGGTTTTCGCGTTACGTCACTCTCATTTTGGCCAGAGTTCATGGATGTTTGGTCATGTTTTTTGGCTGTTCAATCAGACTTTTTCAGCTTTTGCGTCAATACAAACAATCACAAGTACACATACTAATAACTTGATCTACCCTTCCTGGTTCCCGAAGGTTTGAGAAGTTTAATGTTAGTTTCCATGCAGTTGCAGAGATTGCGACACAAGGAGTGGATGCAAAAACACCATGGTTTCAGATAGACATATCTATTTGGCCAATATTCGTCGATGTATGAATGATTGGACTAGATAAGCAACTTTGATTTATTGTGAATAAAGTACACCTTGTGGTAGCGTTATGGGGCCATGTTGGTATCTAAGCCATCGGATGATGTCATATTTACCATTTGACCGTCATCCTTTTTTAGCTACACCGATGATATATATTTGCATATAAACTGATTGTACATATATTGCTTGTTTTTGAAGCTCCAGCAGTATATGAGCGTGTGCTTTCCCGTATGGTTTTTCGTTATCATGAGACAATTATCCACCTTCGTCATTTTCAGGGGTTTTATTGAACTTGTTTGCATAACAATTGGTTACCAGCTGACCATTTGCAATAAATTGTGCGATAGATGATAGATGATAGATAGATGATAGATGATGCGAAATTCATTTATGTAAACTTTGGTAAAATTCGTGTTTGTCCTTTGTCAATATTTCAATTATGGTGTCTATGCCAACCTGGTTCGCTTCATGAATCATATCATGGAATATAACGATACCGCTATTCAGCCGACATGGCGTTTTGTGAAAAATATTTTTTCATCGCATGTCTCTACTCAGCTTTGTTTAGTTCTTGTGATGAACAATGATATTCACAAATCTTTCCTTACATTATGAATAAGCATAACGTTTTTAAAAGTTCAAAAAGTATCCATATAATACAATAATCATATCAATATACTCTTTTCAATATAATTACAATAATTCAATACACGTAAATCCGATTTTCACCAATATATATATAACATACCCTTTCAAAACACGGGAGCCTCACACAGATCACAAATGATGTCCAGATCAACATGCAAGCTGTGTGAGTGGAATGATAACTCTTTTACTTAAAAACAAATGTGTGTTAATGTGTTCTTTTATAAGATGATTTACTAATGTTTGTTTGTTATGTTTAATTGGAAAATATGTTATTATCAAAATGCAATACAAATGTTTAAATTCAATTTAATTATTTCACGACAGATCCATCTTAACATTGATAGTGATATACGTGTATAATTTTGTATTGTTATACATCATATACATTGATATAACACTATTTAAATGTAGTATTATTTGATCTTTCAGTGATAACCAGCCTGAAACCTATATAATATGTTTCAGCATTATGCATAGGGTGATTCTGTCGTCGAGAGAACCTTCATTTATAGAACCTGTAAGTAATGGTACTACAATTGCTTTTCTCACTTAAATCATATAAAAACGTTTTTATAGATTTTTACTGTTTTTATATAGTAAATCGTGAATGCGTGAGCAAATATCAATATGCTATAATAACATATTAAACAAATCCGTTTTCATCATTTGGTTCTGTTTTATGTTGAATATTGTTGTGCTTATTCTGAAACGCCTAACCATCATAATGTACTCTTTGAAACATAAATATAAATGCTTGACAAGTTTATGTTTGATAGTGTTTCTAAAACATAAACTATTTTTTAAAAAGAAGAACAACTATTGTTTTAGGGTAATAAAGGACTGGTCACAACCTCGATGAACAACTTCCTGAACAATATATCAGTAAAAACCCCTTCGATTATGACTGTACATATATAAGTGAACTGTTGAAAAACGATGTTTGCATATCTATTCATTGTAAGTTATATTTTCCGATAGGTTAGGACTTGATCATTGCCATTCTTTCAATTCGTGAATCATATTAGTTTGTGTTGAATTTGGATTCAATATATCATACATAAGAAGATGTAAACACTTTCTAATTATATGTGTTGTATTTATTTTTTATTTTGTAACTAATATATTGTATAAGTTGTAAATTATATCATTAATTTAGGCTCAGTATCGTCAATCGTATGATTGTATTTTTTGAGATCTCAGGATCGATGGTAATGTATATGACTTCTGTTTGCCGGACAATGTGGTTGCATTTCCATGAACAAAATACATGTTCGTTCTAATAATTTGTCATAAATCCTTTAATTATATATATAAATATATATCCATCGATCTTATTTCATTTAGTAAATTTTGCTAAAGGTGACAATTAAGTATAATGGAGCACTTTTGGCTCGTTTAGTTGGAACAATGGGAACCTCTGAAAATAAACATAACCATTTATATAATTTAATAACGGTGTATGATAATTTATGCATATGTTTTAGAACGTATGTTTTACTAATTTATAATAGATATCACGCTTGATGTCTTACTTTATATATCTTTGAATAAAATCATATTACTCTATGACATAGAGCTTAAAGAATGTTTAGTATGTGTGCATTTAAGATCCAGTTTAAATGTTCCGTTGTTCTGCATTTGTGTGTCTTATCATATTCCTTTAGTATATATGACTTTATCATTTAGTCTGAAAATTACTTTAATTGATCACCTTCTAATAAAAAAAATAATTGTGTAAGACAATATATTTAGATACTGTTATGTATGTATGTTATGTGAAAATTTATTTTAAAAACGCAGTTGATCGTATTGTTGATTACTCTTTGTAATATTAGACTAACTAGAAATGATAGGTCATACATTGAAACAAGGGCAAGACATAATCACTGTGGTTTAGTGAAATACATACTATATACAACTCCATAAATGATATATTTAAAAAATATATTACTTTTAAAATTGTCATCTTCGGCACATATGAAAAATAAATATTATAGAAAAAAAACTTTATTTTATTAATGACTCCATTTTAATATTGTCAATTAATGACCCTCATATAACATTCCTTTCGTAAAACGCTACATATCAGCACCGTGTCGAGCCGTCAAAGCACGATGTTATGTAAACGCAAATACAAAACGGATATAAACGAGATTAAAAACTATCAATATATAAAGTATAATATCACAGTCAAATGCAAAGTTATATAGTTTAAACGATTGTTGAAACTAACACGATTGAACGAAGACACGATTAAATAAGCACTAAATCTACTTTTAACCGAAATATCACATCACCATCGCAATCTGAACCCGTTCATGACAATGACAGATAAAACAAAAGTAAGAAAACTTTGCAGCAAGGTACATTTCAATATAGCAGCACCGCCAGGACATCCAAGCGCCGGAGGTGGGTTCTCGCAAAGGTCTTTATTATCGCCCACACAATACGCGTACATCATAAGGTTGGCAATGTAGCTCTGGTCTTGAGTACCTACAATCGAAATTAATTGATAGGGTTTTAGTTCAGAAATCATATGTTAATATTTGTTTATGCCCAAATATTCTTGTATCGAATTCCACAGAAAAAGGTTTTCAAATTGCACTTATTAACCCCATTAAATACGTTTCATATTATTTATTGATTTGTTTATGTATTTACAAAAAATATATAATTATGAAAATTATAATAAAACTCCACTTAAGATTGTTTTTATAAGGAGATATTTAAGAAGATATGTAAGACTAAATACCCATGAAAAGATGAGCCATTGGTCCCCTGGCGAAAATGGCCACATCCTCTCCAGCGTGAGTTTCCGATGATTTCGGTATAGCTGCATCCTGTCTGTACCAGGGATGGTCTGAAATAACCGTTTTTTTAGATTTCTCAAAGACATTCTATATCGAGTGTTATCGGGAGCTTTGTTCAATGTGCGATTCATAGTTTATTAAAGATAATAATAATATTTGATAATTATATTTGAGACTACATAGTCGCTTACCAAGTATATCCTCAAAATGTGAAATGTCCCTTCTCGGCATCTCACAATTCAACGATCCATTGCAGGTCCTGTGTGCATAGTAACCGGGTCCGTTGGCGTAACTAAGCGTCGCGTAGGGCTTATCGTCGTCCGCGTCTTGGGCTGGGTCGTAACCTAGGAAAAAGAAGCCATCATTGTTACCACTGTATTTTAATGAAAGTGATTAACTTCTAATGTGTAATTCACGAGGCCATTCCTTGAAATGTCATAAATCAGGGGTGTACTTTAGCGGTCGCGCGGTCGTGTATGCGACTAACTTATTGACCGCGCGGCACGCGACTAACTTTTTTACACTGGCGGTATTTAGTTGTTTTTATAGTAAATATTAAAATAAGCAAATAGCAATTCTATTATTAGTGAAATAATAATAAATGTTTTAGTTTCCGCTCGCGCCTTCGGCGCTCGCATTCCTTTCTTATTAAACACTGAATTCTAATTAATAGCTAAACATTGTTAAATAATCACACATTGATCATTCAGTTTACAGATTTGATAATTTCACAATTTCCAGATTTCGTACTGGCCCGCCGGGCCAGTAACCTCAAAAAGTTTCTGGGCGCGACTAACTCTTTGGAGCCAGTAGCGCGGGCGCGAATAGACATTTTTCTAAAGGTACACCCCTGCATTAATTGAGAAATACCGAAATGTAAAATGCAAATAATGCAAAATTAGGTCTCGGATTTAAATGTACATATTTATTGCAGTTTCACATGAGTTAACATTTATCTTTCAGTTGTATTTAGCCCCTAACCGGGGCCTATTTTATATGACATTCTCATAATATTAATTGATAAGGATGTTTCAGTCTAATAATTCGATATTTTGTGCAATAGAATGAACCAACACCCATTATGTGTTAGACCATTAGATAAAATAGTGAAAAGTAAATATGATAATGCTTATTGTTATACCCGTAACAATTCAACATAATGATCATATGATCATCAAATGGCTGTATCATATGATATGTCACATCAATTTTTTCTCTCACATGAAAAGTCAATGGGACCCTGATAATAAAGAGACAGAAAACAATCATTTTTAAACACAAAGGGCCTCTATTTAATTTTACAAAGGGCCTCTATTTAGTTTATCTCGTGGTGATATTGTTTTTCCACTTATAAAAACGCATTTTTATTAACTTGAGAAGTACATGCGAACCAACTTTTATAAGCTCCTTGTCCTGATCTTATTAACTGATCGATTTTTACAGTCACCTTTAAAGGTAATTACTCCATCAATAATCTATTTATAATATTAGTTAACGCATTTATAGTAATAACTGCGTTTCATCTATTTTCAATAGTATTGTAAAACCCATGTGTGACATCCCAATCGGCAAACTACCTCCTAAGGACGTCTCGACGTCCGCGTCGCAAATAGGACGTTGCTTTGATGTAAAAATGAGACATCCCATCCGATCCCTTAAATGACGTCTTACCGACGTGTTTAATGACGTGGCGTAATATCAAGTCCGCACAACGTCATTGGAACGTCGTGATGACCTGTGACTAAAGTACTCCGAATGATGTTGCAAATATGACGTTCCATTTGCGCCGCAATATGACGTTGTAATAACCATGCATTCTGGCTGGGACGTGATTCGACCTTGCTAGGACATCATTTCAGGACCAACTTACGGGTTGAACTTACTGTTAAATAGCATTGCTAATACCCCTAAAAAATGAAAATTTTGATTTTCGACACTCTACACATCGATATGTGTCGTTTTCACATTGGAATAAGATGGTTCAGTTAAATATCTATCCTTTTCGCAAAAATGCATATGTATATGATATCTATATAAGAGAGAGAGAGAGAAAGAGCAATTTCAAAATGCATACATATATATGATATCTATATATAAGAGAGAGAGAGAGAGAGAGAGAGAGAGAGCAATTTAAACTAGATGATCTAATACTCGTAGAGTGCAATTTATCTACAATCTTTTCCTCTATATTTCTTTAAAATGTTTTCTATATGACAAAAATAGGTTTTATTCATTCAGACAATCAATAATATAATTTAATAAAAACTAGTTTAATAATTCTGGCAGCCAATGACACAATTTAAGACCGTGTCTATCTTAATGTGTAGAATTTTATGAAGGAAATCCCATGACAAATAAATAATGGTTTTTGAACATTACAATTTTGAGAAAAGGTGTTCACTTTTTTCCAAGCCAGCTGGGCTGTTTCGCCTTTTCTATCCAGCTTGGTCTGAAAAGGAACACCTTTTGCGAAAAATTTAAATGCTAAATGGAAGCAAATTACCTATCATATCATCCAAATGACAGTTAATCAAATAATGCAAGCCAGTTTATCGATTTTCAAAATAATTAATGTCACTAATTATTGTGAAAAAAAAACAATAAAGGTGTTCCTCCTACCCCTCCACTCTCCAAGATTGAATGTATTTTCAAAACATTCCAGCTCAGAATTTGATGGTAATATATTTTTTAGGGAACGGCTCGTGATGTGTTCTTTTTATTACATGATAACCAAGCTTTATACAACAAATCTTATGTTTAAATGATTATATAAGTGGAAAGCAATCGAAGACTCTTTTACGGAAATTCCTTATTATAGAGAGATTTATATGTTTTGGTATATATATAAATGAAAAAGTTAAGTTAATATTAAATTTCCAATCTTGATTTAAAAATGTTTTGCGGTCTGCACCTCCACTTTTAAAAAAAATCGTTAATATAGGGACTCGACACAGATATTATTGATTATGAGTCACAGTGACTTATTTAGCAGTGCATCTACTCATGCACAACCCTACATCAATAGAGTGCTGTCACTCATTCCACGAAGCTCCACCCCTTTTGTACATTTAATTGATTGCGTAACGAATCACAACGCGAGAGGGCTTTATAGTGGTTTTCAGCGGGACAAAACTAAATGCATTAATTTCAAGAGGTGATGGCTTTCAAATCTAAATAATGTTATTAAAATATATAATGTCACAATTCTAAACCACCTATTCTCCATATTCAGTGTATAAGCAATACACTCATATACATATTATAGTGTTATTACGTTTTTAACATATAGAAAAAGGTACTACAAAACACAAGGGGTTGTTGGCCCTCAAAAGTGAAGCGATAGCAATACCTGCATTTTTCGTAAACTAAAAGATTGCAGATAATAACGTTCTTTGGGTGTCCTATATTGACGGCGAAGCAGCGCCTTACAATTACTACCGCAAATTCCCCTGGGCTGAATATAGGACCAAGAAAGGACGTGCATAAATTACATCGAAGGGACATGAATGTGACAAACCTTTGCCGAGTGGGATGTTTCATTAAAAAATATCCATAGTTGAGTTTTATCGATATCGGTACGCAGTTTCATGAGATCTATATCCGTTTGATTAACCTAGAATTTAACTCAATCAAATCTAAATATATATAAACGGCCCCACCCACTCCCTTTTTCATACTTACTGAGTATATCGGTGCCCTGAGTCGAATATCCAGCAATAGTAAACACATGTGAATGATCAGCTGTGACAACAATCAATGTGTCATCTTCGTCTGTTAAATCCAAAGCAGTTTGAACGGCGTCCGATAGGGCGAGAGTGTCACCGAGTGCGCGCGCAGCATTCGTGCCATGGTGGGCGTGGTCAACTCGGCCACCTGATGATTGACATGTGATACAGTTGAAGAGCAACAATGTGTTAAGATACTTAACAGGTTTCGCATAAAATTCCATTTCCGAATGTCAAGTGATAACTGATGCATGGTATATATTTGAAAAAGATAAGAAGCAGTGCGACCGTAATAATTTCATCGTTTGGCTTATTGACAATTCTTATATAAATGACCAATTTAAAAACATCAAATGCATTTTTCTTGAAACGTTATTTTACACTCAAAACAATGTTGCACAAGGGCCTTCAATTGGAATAACACCCGAAGGACCCTTCTCAAAAAGGATATTGATTTTAGAGGAGGAACTAGTATGTACTATATACTATTCCGAAGGGCTCGGGCATTACCCTTTTCCTATCCCAAGGGTCAATTGTCATTTCGGTAAGGACCCTGAGCAGCTGAGGATTTTATTCATTTATTATATGAAATAGATGTTAAAGATTAGGGTATACACAGGGTCGTCATTGTCGGGCAATATCAAAAGTAATTTTGATAAGGAATAATTGACCTGTTTATCGTGTCATCCATATAATGAATAGGACAAAGTGTATTTCATACAGCAAAAAACATAATGAAATAAACCATAATATCACAATCATATCCAGTGCACTGTTTTATCGTATATTCAATCGGAAAAAAGTTTATTACATACAACAAATACACAAATCAGAATATCACAATAGATTCCAGTGAACTGCAATAAAATGCATAGATTGTGGTAACAAAACCATATAAAGTCGCGCGCATTACTAACTTCTCGTGACAAACGCTAGACGACAAACGTTTAACGCACAAACGCTAATTGCCAACCCTTAAACACTAAACGATAAACGCACAAACGCTAAACGTTACACGCTGAACGCTAAACGTTAAACGCTAAACCATAGTCACTCACATGCGTGAGGGATATATATAGGACATCATTATGAGTGGTTATCTTAACCTCTAGAATATACCCTTTCATTAAACGCTAGACGTTAAACGTTAAACGCACAAACGCTAAAAGTTAAACGCTATAGTCTGATCTTGCAAACCCTTTAATCGTTAAACGCTAAACGCTAAACGTTAGATACATCGCAAAGTAAGGACCGCGCGCTACTGTATGTTCTATATTTACCTTCGACGAACAGGAAATAGCCATTGGCACTCTTGGACAGAATCTTGATTGACTTTTCCACCATTTCAGCAATCGACGGTTCATTGATGTCTCCCATCGTCGTGTTGATTCGATCCAATTCGTATTGCATGTGACTCGGCTCAAACAGGCCTGTGGCATAGAAAATGTAAATGAAGAGTGCTTCTATATGTCTATACATGTACCTCTGGAATAGACCATGTGAATTCAAATAATGAGTACTTTTATATGTCTAAATCTCTGGAATAGGCAATGTATACGTTAATAATGATTTTTTTTTCTATATATCAACGACATGTTGTTCAGCTATGGATAATCTGTATTAAAATTCACATGTTTGTATAGTTGATATATCAAAATTACTAACTATATCTCGCCAATGAAGTGACTTTATTCAACTCTAATAAGCATAATGTTAATTGTAACGGAAG
>LQRL01022665.1:0-39789 GCA_001703475.1 Hydroides elegans
TCGGGGGGGGGGGGGATTGGCTGGGTCTGAAACATAAGCCTAAACCGCATGACCATAAACCATTCGCTTTCGGAAAGACGGGTCTATGGTGTGTATCTTATGCACGTCCACACCTGCCGTTAGCAGAAAGGTTGGTCATGCGGGGGCTTAAAAGTTATCCTTTTGATTAGTGCAGTTTAATGTAATAAACTTGTTCTTAGGGGTTTGCACTCGGATCTGCAACTTTTGGTATCGAATTTATTAAGCATGACTGTGTGGGCATATAAGTTTATCCCTTATATGTCAAACATATCGTTTGTTATGTTCGTAGCTGTTTAACACCGGGCGCAATAGCTCAGTCGGTAGCGGATCTTTCTATCGAGCTAGAGGTTCGAATCTCGATTAAGACAAAAACAAACCATACAAAATGTGCAAATGATATTAATCAACTAGTTTTCTAAGGTCATGGGTTCGAATCCCAACTCATACAGACAAGTTTTATAATGATACTATTTAAAACAAAAATTATAATATTTTATTAGGAAAGTGTATGAATGATTTGATTTTTGTTTCATTTTGGCTGCTTCACTGATTTATAAGTAGCGCGCTATTAGTGCCACAACGGACACATTTCTAGTTTTATTATTGATTTGTTTGATCCCGGTGTAGTTTTAAAAACAGTAAGCACACGTGTGGTCAGTCTTCTTTACCCTTTAATTACTTGGTCGTAATTTAATCTTTATCACAAATTAATTCATTAGACAGGCATAATTGAGAAAAATGGTAATAATGATTCATAATATACTGATGGTATGATATTGCGATGGAATAATTTTGTATGCAAATTAGTGTATATGTGTTCATACATTGATCTCTTACACGGACTAATATTGAAAAATGCTTTCGTACTCATTTTTTCTATAAACTCCAGTGACCGCTTTAATGGACCAAGGCATACGCGGATTCCTGCGGATAATCCGAAGGAATCTGAGGATTTTCGTACGCAGATTAGCACAGGAAACTGCGCTTTCCTTTTAAGAAAATATTGTGTGCTCACGATATCTGACGCAAAACAAAGGAGCTTATCTTTATCACTTTAAGAGCGTCTTGTATGATGAACAAAGGAGCTGATCTTCATAACTTTAGGGGCGTGATGTATGATGAAAATGTTTATCTTTATTCAATTAAACTGTGTTTACTTTCGAATGTGAGTGGGAAAAATAAACCATTTATTAGAATATACCCTTTTAGCAAATGCTTGGCTTTTATTCTCATTCATTGAAAAACTCGGTTACCATATTGACATGCTCTTTACTAATATTTTAATCAATTTGCACTGAAATACAATTTGCTATCATAATCATTTTTTGATGAGGTGGCCCAGATTAATTAAGTCATGATTATGAGTTTACAAACAACTAGATTAAGACAATCCTCTTTGAGCTGAACGAATGCATTGCAACAGGTGGATGGAGAAAAGCCCAGCGGAGATAATCCCAGTGGAGAATAGCCCAGTGGAGAAAAGCCCAGTATTAATATATTTGATACAAACAATGTAATATTAAGTCTTTGCAAAAATTGTGTTTAACTAATTCAATTTCACGAGATTTGAGCTTAGGTCTTTTGAAATTGAATTTGGATCTACAAACAAGGTGTCTTTAATGGAAATCCCAAAACCATCAAATGTCACTACCGTATTTTTTATTTAATGTCAAAAGCCCTTTCATATCATCATGGATAATGGACAAAGCTTACATGAAAATGCAACCAGAACATGAAAGCTTAAATAACGACAGTTTGCAAACAAACATGAACGCGAAATCGTCCCTTTTCTGAATTGCAATCCACTTTCGACCCCATTGCAACCGAAACATGAAAGAAAACTCACATGCGAAAACCCTAAACCCAATTGCAATCGTGAACGCCAACGCCTCAATAAGCATTGCTTTGAACTGTTGAGTGAACTGTTTACCTCGAAGCACTATGTGTAAATTTTAAAATAGCAAGCGGATTTTCAAAGTTTTGTTAATAAAAACGGTTCTTAAATTTCTTAAATGTATATATAAGTTTTTCTCCACTTTTGACAAAGTAATGCTGGGCTTTTCTCCTAGTGTACAAAAATACTAGGGTTTTCTCCACCTGGGCTTTTCTCCACTGGGCTTTTCTCCTGGATTCATTGCAACAATGGCTGTTTAATCTGGAAAATGGCAAATTCCCCCCTCCCCCCGGCAAACTCCTCATCCCCCCATGATAACTCCCCCTCCCCCTTTTTTGCACAGACCTCAAAACTCATCCCCTCTCATATTTTTGTTCGAATTGGTGTATTATTTCATGTGATTATATAAATGTTACTTAAACTATATTTTTAATACCAGAATCACTATTCTGGTATTTCTTGGACCTTTTCGCAAAATTTTCAATATTTGAGCAAAAAAGATATGTAAAAATGGCCAAGAGGAGTTTTTTATTAACTAAAAAGCGTCCTTTCCCCTTTTTTGTTTTGCTATGGAATGCACTCATATAGGGGTTTTTACTTAATGGGAAATGTTATACATGATATATATAGTCGCACTCTTATATGCCATCAAAAGATTAAGCTCTTTCAATTGTCAATTTAAGATGTTAATTAACAAATAAAATGCAGTACTCATACAAGTCACCATGTTAATCATAATAATGTCAAATACTTTACCACTAATAATAAACCTTGCATTTTTTATGGAATGTTTGGAACAAAAACAGTTTATAAAAGTTATAGATCTTATAAAAATGAATATACAAACATATAGGAATACTATTTTGCATTAATCTCATATAAATAAACTTTAAATCAACATTTTATTTCGAACTAAGTTGCTCTTCTTCTCTCTCGCTCTCTCTTTCTCCCCTCTTCTTCTCTCTCTCGGATTATCTTGCTGTCTCTCCCGCGCGCGCTCTCTCTCTTTCTCTCTATCTCTCTCTTTCTCTCCTTAACTCTCTCATTCTCTATCGCCAGATTGATGAATGTCGGAACTACGTCGTCGGTTAAAATTGTTTGGGTAATAAAGCTTAATTGTATCCACTATTAATGCTCTGGAAACCATCAATTCTAATTCATTCACTTGTCATTCTGAAATAAACGTCGACATCGCGTCATAATTTTTCTGTTTTCAAATGATAATGGATAATATTTACCCCCCGTGAAAACGAGGGGATATAGCGTTGAGCTTGTCCGTCTGTCTGTCCGCCTGTCTGTCCCGCTTGATGTAGGGTACTTTGTCCACGCGAGTTTAGGATGAAGGAGTTGAGCTAGAGCTTTTAAATTTTATACACGCATAAACCAAGGTCTGAAGTCGTGCCTCGTGAAGGTTTTTTCTCGATCGATTGAAAATTGTCGATTCTAGAGCACTTTAAAAATTGTCGATGTTAAACTTTTTTTCATATGCCAAGCACTTTGTCCACGCGAGTTTGGGATGAAGGAGTTGAGCTAGAGCTTTCAAATTTTATACACGATTCTGGAGCACTCTAAAAATTGTCGATTTTAATCATTTTTACAGATGTCAAGCACTTTGTGCAGGCGAGTTTGGTCTGAAACGATTGGGCTAAGGATTTCAAATTTTATACACGTATAAACCAATGTCTGAAGTCGTGCCTCGTCAATGTTTTATCTCGATCAGTTGAAAATTGTCGATTCTGAAGCACTTTAAAAATTGTCGATTTTAATCATTTTTACAGATGTCAAGCTCTTTGTGCAGGCGAGTTTGGTATGAAGCAATTAAGCTATACCTTTCAAATTTTATTCTCGTATAAACCGAGGTCTCAAGTCAAATCTGGATCGGTTGAAAATTGTCGATTCTGGAACACTTTGAAAATTGTCGGTTTCAACATTTTTACCCGATGTTAAGTACATTGTGCACGCGAGTTTGGTATGAAGGAATTGAGCGAGAGATTTTTAATTTAATACACATATAAACCAAGGTCTGAAGTCGTGCCTCGTCACGGTGTCATCTCGATCGGTTGAAAATTGTCGATTTTGGAGCACTTTAAAAAGTGACTGGTCTCGTCAGTTCAAGAGATGTCTTCAGAAAAAGTGAGTGATGATGCAAAATGTTTTCCTTCATCGCATGATCTTGTTTTTGTTGCAAAATAGTTCGTCATTTCCAAAGTTAAATTTAGTAAAAACTGACCATCCTGCATATACGCATTATTGAAGTTCACGGGGGATCCAAGGTCACTGACCTTCTAGTTTGTGTAGGATCTTTAACATGACCACAGCGAATTAACACATAAAAACGCTTTTTTATCGGAACGTTTAAAGCGTAAAATTTTAATCGAATTAAATGCCAGAATTATTGAAAACAATTATCAAGTTTAATTAAAAGTAAATGCAATATAATTATTTGGCTATAGAAGCGACATTTTCAGCCAACGTTTTATTTACATTTTCATACAATGTAGTTTTGTTTCAATTCTTATACAAAAATAATAAATCCTGTTTGTGTATATATGTTTGGAAAACATACCTTTTCAAGTTACTCCATATCTTTTATCCATTTTTTAAAGTGTTAAACATAGTATTGAATATTTAATATAAGCGAAAAAACGAGTATGATGGCCTCATATAAATACCACTAACTTAGAATAAAATTCCCCAAATAAACTGCTTGGCATGCACAAATTAGCTGCGTAGACAAAACACACGAAGCGTTGCGAAATATCTGTTTTGTTTTGGTGTCTAAGCAAGTATGGAGTCAATGGATGATTCATTGGTCTTTTTCATACAGTGCAGTGATAAGATGCAAGGACGGTTACTTTTATTAAACGGCTCTATAGACCTCAATATCAACGACAAATAAAAATAAATGGTTTTATTCTGGTATTTTTAAGGCTGATTAGCTTGTTTTAAATAGAAGGCTATTGCATTTTGATCAAGGGATTGTTAGTCGAAGCGGAGGACTATAGTATTTAGTACTGTCCGCTCGTCAATACAACAAATATTTGAGCTATCAAAAAAAGTTTTTTATACGTTCAATGGAATTATAAGACCAATGTACCATGTCCGTGCTCGCTTATCCCTCGATAGATTTTGTTTTCCTTTGGCACATGGAACAAACATATGTTAGAGCTCTGCTTAGGCGTATTATTTTTGAAAAATCTCAAGAATTGGAATTTTGGCGATTTTTTGAAAATTGGTGATTTTGGGGACTTAACGTGGTTATTGATGGTGGATTGTACGGATGAGTGCTCGCTTATCCTCGATAGATTTTGTTTTCCTTTGACACATAGAACAAACCTATGTTGGAGCTGTGCTTAGGCGTATTGTTTTTGAAAAATCTCAGGAATTGGAATTTTGGCGATGTTTTGAAAAATGGTGATTTTGGGGACTTAGCGTGATTATTTTGAAAGTGACACCACGGTTGTTCGATCCATGACAACTATCATACTAATTTACTCCAAAAACTCAAATTTCTCACACGCATAGGGGAGATACAAAGTTTAATTATGGTATAAAAATATTGGACTTGATGATAGGGATAAAATATTTTTTTACTGCTTTTTGGTTGTTTATGTTTTATGTTGACACTTTTGAGAGTAATTCAGTCGCGGACTCCGTACACAAGCCAAAAGTTATAAAGTGTGTCCATAAAATCTAATTATTCACAGAATAACATACATTATCAGACGATACATTATATATAATCAACAACATTATGCAAACTTATATCAAATGATATACCTTTCAGCGAATTATTAAATAATACACGTTATAAAAGAATTGTGCAGGGTTAGCCAGTAATGAACATTTAAATTAATTAAAAGAATAAAATGACACTTTTTAAGCTAAAGCAATTTATTTATGATATTTCCCAATATTCCTGTTACATTCAAACTAACGAAATTAATTTATAGCATTTATCCCATTTTCATGGACAGGAAAATCCATAAAATTTTATCTAGTCATGAATAACTGGATGGGGATATCATCAATTTCAAAAGTTAACACAATTTGATTGCTATGTATATACTCTTTAGTGATTAGTTTGATACAAATACCGTCCATCGTTAATCACTGGATCAAAAAACTTTTGTTCTTACTCTAGAAATCGATAACAAGTTGTCAACCATTACTTTAGAAGAAATCAGTTAAGGCAAATATATGAAATATATAGAAACTACAAAACTATAATAGATCAATCAGTTTTACGGATGTGACATAGAAATGTTAACATATATGAGGGATATAGTAAATTGTGATAATACTAATTTTATAAATGTATTTAAAATCATATATCAGGCTATGCATGATAATCTCGTTTAATTAAAAATATCACAGAAATCCACAAAGAATTGCTTAATCAGTTTTTCATGTTCATTAAATACTTTTGATTAAAAAATATTGTATCTGGAAAAAAAAATCATACTAATAATTTTAGATAACTCGATAGGGATATCATTTATTCAAAACTTAACACAATTCGATTGTCATGAATATATAATATGTAGTAAAATAGTGATTTGAAATACAAATTGCAATCCATCGTATACCACTCCAACCTAAAATTTCTAAAACAAAATACTAACCATTACTTTTAAAGCACATAAACGGCAAAATACAAAGCAAACTAATAAAGTGCAAGCAAAAACTAAATAAACCAGTTTTATTGAATTAACATTACATTATTAGACTAATGTCCCCAACTTATTTCGTGATAATACTATTAGAAATGCATTCAAAATCAAATCTTAGGCGGTGCATCATAATCTCGTATAATTGACAATATCACAGAAAAACTCACTTTTATAGGTCATTACATTTCATTCCATCACTATGGGTTAAGTTGTGTTTATGCAATGTAGTCTCTATACAACAAAAACATAATAAATCACTCGTAAACGCTCAAAAAGACAAAAAAAGAACATGATTTTATAAAGCTAATCCAAATTGTCAATAACAATAGCTCGATATAGTATTTCTCGACTAATTACTAGGGCATCAATCTGCATAATCGAGGGAAAATACAAAAAATATTCAGCGATTCATTATTTCAAAATCACTTCTACATTATTCTATGAAAATATGCAACACGAATGCTGTTTATATTTGCAATCGATTTGCTTGCTATATGTTTTACTCGTGTGAAAGCTATGTATGTATATGTTTTAGTCAATCTGTGAAAACCGCGTATGTTGACATTCGCTGGTTCACTAAGTGAATGTCAACAATGCCTAACATTTCAAGGCATTGTCAACAAAAAAATACATAGATTGACTGAAATGATTTTCGATAAATAAATTATTGCGACAGGCTAAACGTATTGTGTGCTTATTGAGATCATCACTATGAATAAAAATCAAATTGATTTTCATAGTTCAATGAACTGCCACTAAAATAGATCAAACATATAATTCAACATAATAAAGGTTAAATAATAGGATACGTGTTATGAAGTGTGATGCTACATTTGTGTTAATTGTTTTTGAACAGACCGAAGATCTGGCATTTGCGGTTTTATTAGATTTATCTAAGGGATCATTTATAGATCGCAATGGCAATCATTCTTAATATAGTATAGACCAAACCCATGAATCATAATCCTCGAATTTCAGTTGTAATTGTGGAATCGAATTGACCAACGTTCATATTTATATATTAAAAGGTCTTTCATGATCACCATGTTCAAAAGAAAAAGAAATATGCTATTTCAGATTGATAAGATTTAGACTCTATCAAAAAGATCATGCTTTGCTATAAATATTCAGCACACATTATTTTAATTATGTTAAAGACGAAACCCATATTTCACTATGCTTAGATTTCAATTGCAATTGTGCAATCGAATCCAGAAACACTCATATTTATATATTTAAAGGTCTTATATAATCACCTTACAGAGTCCTATTATTGAGACTAAGTTGATCCTAAAGCATTACAATTCAATATTATTTGATCCATTAAACTGAAAGCGTGTTGATGTTTTGCGAATATAATTGATTTTTCTAATATTATTTTAGTCAATCTGTGTAATTTGTCGGGGTAAAATTAAACTAATGTTGCCAATGCCTGGACATTTAAGGTATTGCAGACATTCGTGAACCAGCGTATGTTTACATTGACTTAACAATTTAGCGTCAACATAGGCGGTTTTCACAGATTACCTACAACATATATACATGTGCAAAGAGGGGATAAATAAGCTACACAAACACAAAGAATAATCATTCAAATGACACAGGCAAACGTCTTCATATCACATTTTGTAATATTATATATACTAAAGTTATATTCAGGTATTATAACTAGCTACTATTCATTTTTCACAAACGTGAACATTAAACAGTAACTTAGATAAGGCATCAAATTAGTTCCACTGCATTAGACCAAAAAGTAAATAAAATTTGCTTCTTGTTATTCATTATTCGAAATTGGTGTGTAATGCGTACAAATTATCCTCATGAACAAATCATCCCCGGTAAGAATTAAATTTTCAGGCTACCCCCTATCCTATTGGTATTCTAAAAGTTATATCATACTTGCCCCTCACTTGTTATTCGTAATATGTAACATATATCAAGACAAAAACGGTTTGTACAAACAAGCAAAAGTCTTAGAAAACATGTTTTAATACAAGTTTTGATCACAAAGCATTGATTACCAAGAATCCGTATTGCTATACTAGCAATAAAACTACGGATAATTTCCACTCATTAGTATAAAACGTTTATATGTGATATAAAAAGACAAAAATAAATAAGCTGAATATTAATATAAACACATTATAATAGGTGTGATTTTCAAAATATTAAATCATTCAGGGACGGTCGGTTTGTTTCTTGAATTGGTAGGCCTCTCTCCAAGTGGCTGTGCAATGTTTGAAGAGAAGATCCACCGGAAATATTTGTTCGGATAAGACAGGGATTTCCATGCCATCTTTCTCGTTTATATATAATTGCAGGGACATTCCAAGCCTTAAATTGAAATAAAAAACCACATATATAGGCACTGAAAAATGTTTTATGAGGTATGTTTTGACAATCTTTTACAGTTTTGAAAATGAGTAAAAAGAGGGAATAGGGAGCCTTATTCCCGGTTTTTTTAAGGTTTATAATAATGATAAAAAATGAAAACAAACAAAATTTACTAGTCGTATTATCCACCTTAGAAATCTTTAAATAATAACAGACAATTTTACATTTGAGTAGATTACGATAACATACGGGTAATCATGATTAGGCGTTTCATCCTCTTCTTCGTCCCCTTTGCCCCCTCGCTTCTGTCTCTGAGCAGCAATGTACAACACAATGCACTCATGTAGTTCGGTCATGAATATGGCGATGTTGGTTTGACAGAGTGCAGCATGCAATTGATTTTTTAGGTCTTCTGTGAGCTCTTCTTTGTAGCTTTTATCAACATTATCGAAGGGGTCCTGAACATAAATTAATAACAAATTTTACGAAAATATTCGCGTTAAGTAATTGGAAAATAATTAAAGAAGAGTAAAAATCACACTTTGGCTCGACCCACTCAGAATTTAAAGATATTGACATCATAAAAATGTATGGGGAGCAAGTGGTACGAATCCACACTCGAAAAAATGATGCAGTCACATTATGTCTTTCGATATCGATGAAATATCCCTTATAACGCATTCTAGCTTAATGCTATAACTTGTATATGTTATGACAATATGAAACTTACATGGTCCAATTTGTGGAGACGTTTTGCCCTGAGGTGCGATAGCAGGAGCCATAGAGACTGCACGTGGCCTAAGCGACATAACCTTTGAGCCTTTGAAAAACAACCGGTTATTGTAAAAACAACGCTTTTATTTGTATGTAAAAATATAACTTTACTATGGTAAGAATACATTTATATTTATGTCCAAATATAACTTCATTATGGTAAGAATACCTATACCGATTGTTTTCTTTATTTCATTCATATAGGGAAATATATATTTTTTTGCAATATAAAATAGATCGAAAGGCATTTTTGGTGGATTCTCAAGACTTAAAAATCAATATTATTTTGCTAGAATTAACATGTCATCTTTTTTTTTAAATGACTATCAAAACAAAAATTAATAAGTTATTAGATACATTTAAAAGCTTGCCTGTTCAGAATGCAGAGATGGTTTTAGCTTAAGCTGATTCTTCATAAAATTCTTTAGCAGCATCTGCGGGTCGCGGTCGACCGACACCAAGTAACCGATGGCGATGTCCAGGATTGAAAGAGACCGGTTGATGTCATTGAGATCACGGTATTCGCCGGCGATTTGCTCGGCGAGTGTGGCACCAAGGGAATCCTAGTAATAGGATTCGAACATAATATTAAACATGAATACATACAGTTATCATATTTTTTTCAGTATTCCGAGATACAATACAAAAGCACTTTTGAAGCTGCAATGTTAAAGAATCTTGACTTGTTATCGACTTTTTTTTTGTAGTTTTTCTATTTTAAGATGAAGTTTGATTAACCAATTATTGATCGACTAATCTCAACCAATCTCTCATAACATTGAGTGGTTCATGCATTTAAAAAATTATGAATTTCTGAACAATTTAACTTTAACCGAGCACAATGTACCATCTACGACGACATTTGGCAAATAATTACATTTTAAAGCTCAACAGGTGTGAACTAGAAATTGAAAGTTTAAAGTTCATAAATATTTCAAATTCAAGCTACATAATATATTAAACAAACGGCCAACAAGAATATTGAGGATAGGAAATGTACAAATTAAAAAGTTAGAAGTCTAGGATATTTCTTGCTCAAACTAGAAGGTCAGTGACATTGGATCCCCCGTGAACTTCATCAATTCGCCGATGCAGAATGGTCAGTACTTATTAACATTTACCTTGGAAATAACGAACTTATTTGCAATAAAAATATCCGTTATAAAAAAAGAAAAGTTTAGGAGAGGACCAAATTCTACATTTCTTAAACTAATCCGTCAGTAAATAATTTAAAGGTGACGCGAGATCAAAGTTAAAATTATTTTTATTGCGGATATCTATGCATAAAATTAGATCATCAATATTAAAGAATTTGGCAACTTATGCCGGAGTTTATGCTACATCATTACATTAAAATAAAATAGATGATATAATGAAATAGGTGATATTATATTTTCTATATAAATTATTATTATTAATAGGTGCCTATATTTCACAACTGAAATACCCTGAAATCTCAAGGATTAAAATCTTGAAGGAGTTGCACTTTCCAGAAAAAGTTAACGAACTAAACAAAGAAATGAATGAATATATCTATATATGTTTTAATCAATAACGACCAAGTGGTGGGATAAACCCCGGTTTGCTTCGCAAGTCATGGATAATAAGGGAGTTTTTAAATATATATAAGACCAAATTAGCGAATATGGTGAGGTTCACTTTGGCTATCCGACTACAATGGTTCAATCGTCATCAAGAGCACAATCCATAATAATCAGGCATGCAGAAGCTTGTGTTAAAGTTTGAAAGCTCTACAATCACAACTATCATCCCTATGGGTGAAGATAGGGTTTGTAGAGGTTGTTCTATTATATATAAGACCAATTTGTTCGCAAATGGCGAAGTCCTCCATGGCGATCACAATAAATGGATCGTCATCACGAGCACAATCCATAATGAGGTAACCATATAAAAGCTTGTGCTAAAGTTTGAAGCTCTACGATCAGAACTATGGGAGAAGATAGGGTTTGTAGCTAAGAGTTTTTTACAATATATATTACCAAATTGTTCGGAAATGGCGAAGTCCACCCTGGCGACCACAATGCTTCGATCATCATCAAAAGCACAATCCATTTTTTGGACATCAAAAAGAAGCATGGGCTAAAGTTTGAAAGCTCTACGATCCAAACCGTGGAAGGAGATGGATTATTTGGGGAAAGTTTACGGAATAACTTACTTACTAACTTGCTAACTAATAAACTAACGGCGGACGGACGCCAACCGATCGCACAAACCTAGTTTTCCTTACACGAAAGCTGGGTTAAAAGGAATCTTATCGATGTTACCTGACGTATACGACTCTTTAGATTAGTAAACACTTTGGCATTCGTAAAGTCCTCTCTAAAGGTAATGGTCTCTACCTACAAATTAACAGAACAGATATATGTGGTTTTACAACATAGCATACTTGCAGAGACCACTAGTAACTATAATGCAATTATACTAGATTTAACCCAATTAATTTCTATTGCGTTTTACATGTACGATATTGATTAATTTTCTACCGATATCGTGAATTCTTAACATAGATTGTGAATGAAATATTATCATCAAGTATAAAATTCTATCCTTTTTGAAGCTTCCTATAAAGATGAACAAGGGTAAACAAAGGCCTGCGAACTCACATTCGGTTCAATGCGCGTTTTGCAGCGAATAAATCTCTCCTCAATCTGTTTCTGCAACGAAATCAAGTCATGATCGGTCTGCGTATCGCACCCTTGTTGCACTGTGTAATTACGCGACGCAATCACGAGGGGCAACAGGTCTCGTTCCGGGTCGAATGCGATAACGTTGGCGAGGGTGCAGTCGCGGGTGCTGACACCGCGGTGGATGCTGAGATATAAAATATATTACCGATATAAATTAATGAATTTGATATATCTAAAGTTAAATATATATATATATATAATTAATTTACCGATGGTCTGATTTGATATAAGTCTCTTGGGTTTCTGGATCAAACTTTTGCAAATTAATTATGCTTGCATTACCCTTTTCCCGTGAGCCGACCATAGTTTTCAATGAAGTCGTTCTGCAATGAGCACAACAGATTGACAACAGCAATAGAGCATATGCCTGACCCACGCCAGCTTGGGAGCAATACAGCTAGGCTAAGCTCATTCAGATTGGTCACGTCATAGTTCTGGTAGGCCGCTGGTATCGGTTTATTTCCACAGACTATGGAATCAAACGACGAAGCGGTTTATCAAGCCGGGTATTTTTATTTTATTTCATCTTTAGCTAAATCGTGAGTGCATTGGTTTATCAATGGAAACTCACAGATGAAGTAAGCACGACGCTACTATTCATATCTGATTTCTTCCATTACTTATTTTTTTAATTGTGCATTTATTGAAGTTCACATAATGAAAACACTTTCCAACCATGGAAAAAACATTTTTTAGAAGGATTCACATACTGTTCATGTTATAATGATATTTATTTAATAGGTTTCCAATAAAGTATTGTGCTAAAAAAATAGCTGGTTCCTGATTGCTGAAAATATAAAAAAACATATATACCAAATGTTGCAAACTCCTTCTTAACTAGCACCCAGGCCCGCTGGAAGCTCGTGATAAGCCGCGTGTATTCGTCACAGGAAGGCCCTGTCAAAATGAATATTATCGTTATCATAAAACTAACCAAATACAGACACTTCCAAAAGTGTGAGATTGATTTTCTGAAGAATAATTTTCATATTTTAAAAAGTATTTTCTTTCTGAAAAGTTACAGGGTACTAGAATTACCTTTAACAATAAATAGCACACAAATCAGCTTGCGGATATCGCATACTTTTTTTATGCGACATTTACGAAGACGGGTTTCACCTCAACAAATGTCAAACATGCAGTGCACTGAGGCGTGTGTTAGAGCTGTGGGATCTTACACTAAGTACTGAGTGCATTATGGCGTGTTGTCCTTTTTGAGGATGATACGCATAAAAAATATGGGACGTTATATTCAAGAACAGTTTTTTTTTTGTAATTCATTCTTAAAAGTTTGGTCTAGTACCCTGCACCTTTTCTCAAAATATGAAAATTATTCCTCCTTACATAAATTTCCACACTGTTGTACCCCTCAGTATTAAAAAAAGATGTATTCCTTAAAATGGCACATTACTTCTAAACTACACCTTGACCGGTAATCAGTGAACGCTATGATCAGGCCTTCACCCCTCAAATGGCGAAGAAGTTCTGTCTTCTTGATTGAAATAACATTTAATTTGGCTATATGATCGCCCCTCAGGTTGAGGAGGTGTTACATTTCGAACAGATTTGGACATATAATTCCTACTAGCTGCGTTCTTACTGTTTTTACGTTATGTGTACGTTATTGTGATAATTTTTATCTGTATAGCACCATACACTCATGTGGTTACGAACTTCTTGTTACCTTTAAATTTGCGCATGAATTCAGCCACTGTCATGGCAGTAGCTTCGGCGCCATCGATACTGTTGTTAAAGCGTCGAATCAAAAGCTTCTGGAGCCGAAGGATATCCGGAAGGAAACGCAGAGCTCGAAGCAAAGGCTCCTTAAATAAATATGAATGAAATGAAAGGTCATTTGTTTGCGTTTGTGCGATTTTATAATTTTGAATAGGTTTCTGAATTTTGATTAATTGTTTTGACTTATTTATTTAATAACTTATTTAGTGAACATTTTGCAGAATTATAAGGAATGAACATTCCTAATGCCGATATGACAGCACATGTTAATAACACGTTAGTATTGTAAATTATTTGGGTAATACTGAATGCTGCGTAAAACCATGAACCGAATTCCTGCAGGACAAAACCTGTTTGATAAAGAGGCACAGCACGGCACATCTCTCTCGCATATTTGTTGCTTCATTTTCTGTCAACAGGATCTGTGTCAGGTTGTCAATAGTGATTCTGGATCGGAAGTGCCACATGAAAGGAGAAGTCTGGATGTTCGCCAAATCAAGGTCATCGTCCGATGTCTTCGGGTCGGAATCGTAGAGGATTCTTAGCAGTGGGTTGGCATCTAGAAACATGGGCACCAGATATGCAAAGCCTGCAGCCTTTGCAAACAAATATTCTTTATAACGAATATTTGTCAATAAAAAGAAGGTCCAAAGAAATATCACTCTCACAACGACTTCCTTCCAACGTTTTCCTCACAGCATCTTTCTCCCAACGTTTTTCTCACAACATCTTTCCCAAAACGTCTTACTCACACCGTTGACCTAACATATTCGTCCACACATATTCGTCCTCACAACGTCACAATTTACGCGTAATCTTTCTGTTCTGTACAAATTTTCCAAAATATCTCAAATTCGTCTAAGTTCAATACCCCGTAATGTGTGGTCGATCAAAGTGAAACTTCAACGTAGCACATTTGCAATATATATTCTTTCCCTGTGTGAAGTTTCAGAACCATAGCACAGAGGCTTCATACCAAAATGCCGCGGACAAAGTGGTGTATAAATATCCCAAAATATCTCAATTTGTCTTAGTTCAAACCCCCGTAATTAAAAAAAAATCGGTCGATCAAACTGGAATCTCAACGTTGTGCATCTGTAATATATATTCATTCCCTGTGTAAATTGTCAGGACACTAAAACAAAGGCTTCATACTGAAATTCCGCGGACAAACTACTGTACCTTAAATGTTAACAGACGGACGGGCGGAATGGGGGATAACAATAGCCCTCAGCCAAATGGGTTGGCTGGGGGCTAAAAATGAGTGATAAGTTTTAATGACTGGGGGGATAAAAGGCATAAAAAACAATTAACATCAAAGCCGTAGGCATATCATCCAATACAAAGCAGCGTTTATATGTTAAAATCAGTCACGCACGTTAATTCAACATGCAAGAGTTTAGTAATTAGCATATCATATTATATTTATATATTCCCATAGTCCTGCCACCAACAAATACATCGATGTACAAAAAACATACCTAGCTTATCATCTTCGACCATGACTTGTTGAAGTTGGGCAAGCTGCGCATCAATGTTGGTAAGGCGAGGTTTAATGACAGCCTCACTGAAGCGTGTTTCCCACTGCTCACGCGCTTGCTGGTCACCGAGACCAGCGTCAACTCTCGCTTCTAGGTACAAAAATGAAGCCTAAAACTTACATGCTGAATCTAAAAAGGGTAAAATTCTTGTGACATTAAATTAATCTATAAAGATAATATGGTTTCCTTAAGTGTTAACCTAATACTATTTGAGCATACCGCCAAAAGTAATTAAGAAAACGATTCATTATAACAACTGCAATAAACTATAGCACTTAGTGTTCTGTATAATCCATTTTTGAAATTCTTAATGTTTGTTAATAAGCCTATCCACGTGCTTTAGAATTAAATAATATTGTTATTTGACAGCTTTAAAGGACGCTTTTTACTTAATCGTTTTTATCCGTGTGCTTATACATTTCTAATTAAAGCTCTATTTGAAGAGGAGAAAACTTTCTCCAAACGAAATGGTGTTCATTAACGGGTGAAATGCTGTTCTATTCTTTGTATGGCGATTGTGATATATTTGAAAAGTTGTCTTGATCTGGATATATAAGTATAACCAAGACAATGAACCTCGTTCTGCAAGACCGGAAAACGAGGTCCTTCGTCGACGAATTACTATTTAGATAAAAGACATATACAAATATTTTGAAATATGTTTAACTCAAATAAGCGCTGTAGTAGGGTCGAGATCATACACTAAGGAAAACGAATAATGAATTATTATTTATTATTATCATTTTTGATAATGTGATCCGTAACTCGACCAAAAAAGAGGTAAAATGATGACGTCAGATGTAAACTGATAAATGGATCACTATAGAAGAAATGACTTCAGCATTTTCCTGATCTTCAAATGTCTTACTCGCACTGGTCTCGTTCATTTATTATTCGCCGTTTCTGAACATATCATAAGGCAGAATTAGAATCCGGGTTCATGGTTATAATTACCATCTTGAGATAATTTCTCAAACTTCAAACTTTGTTGCGTTATCATTTCAAGCACTATGCAACATTTGCAAACTGCCTGATTAGTCATTTGGATTACTCAAGCAATGTACCTCTAATTCGCTGAACAAGTGAACTAAGCTTCAAAAGGAGAATGCATTCTTAGTTGTCTCACATATATTAGAACTCAAGACTATTTGAGACATAATCGTATATCTTTACAAAGTCATAATAGCTTTAATTTAAAAGATTATCGAAAAACTTATCAGTTTCTATCATGATAACAACACTGTTCTTTCATCCTTTTAACTCAATAAGATGTCAAGTATAATTACCTTGAGCCACATTTAGGACATTGGCCAGCAGAATATGCATAAACAAGCAACTATCATCAGGGCTCTTATCTAATGCCGTCGCCAGCACTCTCAAATCACAATAGATATGCTCCATCAAGAACCCACAAACTTGGTCCTCATCAATCCTTGGCGCAATCAACAAAGCCATGGATCTTGAATTCTCGCAACCGCCATGGAACATGGCGATATGTGTTAACAACCGCATAATGTAGGTCGCCACAGGTGATAGATTTCGCTCGGGTATTGGTACGGTCGAACGGGACTTCGGAGCGCCCAAAATATGACCGGTCGCAGTTTGATCGCCGCGGTTGTTCGCCACTGTATTACCCGGGGCAGCTTTGTGTCCCCGTCCACCTATAGTTGCACCGCACCCTATGCATGTGGTTTCGGTAAACGGCCTTCCGCAGTCACCGATTACATACGGGTGTCCATTTGGACATTGGTACATCACTAAATTTTCTTCAAAACTGTTTAATCGTTCAGCCTCAGTAGCGCGGAAAATTTCCATGAAGTTATCCTGGGGCATGGTTGGTAAATACGCGTTTTGCATGGATTGTGGGTCGCTCAGCAACATAATAAAGGGTTGTAGCCATTTGTTACTCCTTTCTTGGAAGCCCAACACGACAAGAAAATGAATAATCAACTCTGTGAGCATGATACTGTTGGCTGATTGGAGGCTATTTAGAAATAGGTCACTGTCTCTAAATACGATAGATTTAGCGAGCTGCTTTTTCCTGAACTCTACAACGCTATTTACGAAAACCATCAAATGCTGTTCTTTTTCCTTTGGTAGATTTTCCACTCTGTTTTCTATAAGATACACAGTGATTTCTCGGTGCATGGATAGGAGAAGAAGCGTTTCCCGTTTTGTTTGTTGTTTGATTTCACTCAAGAGTTCGTGGACTGGTTTGTAGTCACCCGAAATAATAGCAAGTTTCAACTCAGTCTTGATTCTGGCATACTGTTTGCCGTAGACCAGGAATCTGTCCGTTGGTACCATACTCTGTTCAAACAAGATGTTTTCATGATCGCGTATTATGAATTTAATGACTTTGTAAGCTCTACCAAAGTTATACGACAGGCATTCAAACAAAAACATTTGAAATATTAACACATATAACTATTATTATTTGTGAGGAAAAATTCGGTACCTGTCCAGGCTTTGTCCTGGCCTCTTCAGGCAATATCCAACTCAGCTTAGGAAACTCAGAAAGTGCTTTCAGAACACCTGTTCCAAAACGCTTATTGATCAAACGAACCAAATACAACCTGAAAACAATAAACACAATTGATATCCTTATGATAATATGCAAAATAAAGCAAGGAACACTAGACACACCAAAGATAAACACATATTTATATAAATATACAAAAAGGTATATGGCGACTTGATAGAGACTTAAAAGTGCATGTAAATACATGTACATATATACCTAGGGTATTCTTTAACATTATAATAAAAAAACACTCAAATCAATTGTGCCTGTAAAAATTGCATTTTGTCCCTACAGACGCATTTGTAATTTGTTACGTAAAGTGAACACATTTTTGGGTCCATACAGCTTTGCCACGTCATCTTAAAGGGATTTAAAGGAATAACGACAAGTCAACGCCGATAGAGGCTTCGTCATTTTTAATCTGACAGAGACAAAAACGCACTAAATATGTAGCCGACGATACTTGGCAAAACTATTAGTCTTGTCCGTTAGTCTTTCATGTTATCGCCAACTTTATGATTATATCTGACCGGGCATATTTGATGAAATTCATATTTTAATGTGCTTTTTAAGCTTGTTCAATCCGTTTTACATTTCCTCTATGATCTAGGTATGGTCTGAATATGAGAAAGCATGAAATGAAGTAAATCCGGAAATTTTAAACCCGGCGCGAGGTTTTATGACAAGAATTTCAACCAGAATGCTTTCTCTGATTCAAATCTTGATTGAACGATGTGTCATTATATCATTAGTATCTAGTGTCAGTCCCCAATAATCATCATGAGTAATTGCCTTTTCCAATCTTGAGACCAATTCAACTAGATTAAAATGTCTGGTTTCTCTGACATTTACGTGTAGGTTATTCTTTTGACGCGGGTTGTTAGAGAATTACAGCCTGGAAGACGAAGTCGAGCAGGTGTAATTCTCTTACAGCCCAAGTCAAAAACAATAACCGGTTTAATACCAGGTTGCTTTAGCAATTGAAAGCTCTTAATTAGCGACGGTCCGTAAATGCAATTCATAAGTCGAGCATTTCGGTATTAGATTAACAGCTGTTTGAGTAAAGAATACAAGTTTTTCGTCTTTAAGTGCTAATTGATATACATTGGAAAAATATATAGATTATATTATAAAGAAATAAAGAGAATAGGACAATTTATAGAAAATAACAAAATAAGCTTGGATTAGAACCTGTGTAGAACCTGCGTTCATGAATTCATTCCGGGAAACCATAAGCCACATCTCCCTTAAACAAATTGGCAACAAACGTTTTAGGTTTCCGTGGCTTCCATGTTTTTTGCCCAAAAAAGACTGCCTTCCAATGTATTTATTTTTGGGAAATCAAAACGCGACTAGCTTTTTTAATCGAAACGCGTGTTTATGTTCTGTTTAGAATTTCTCATACGATATACATTGGACATGGTTTCAGTAAAAAATCTCAAAAAACCTTTCAATGTGACCGTATCATAAGGGAGCCTTTAAAAACATTGAAACTCGAAAAACACTGTGTCCAGGCCTTAAGCACTTTAATCTATTTCACCGAAAGTGATATAGATGTCACAAAGTACTCAATAAGACATCTCTTGATACTGATCAGCTGCTTAAGTTGTAAACCACTTGGCAAAAGTTATATATTTCGCCAGGAAGAACAAAGTAACCGGGAAATAAATTTATTTATGATCTGAGAAAATCCAGTGATATTTTTTAGTATAAAGGGTGAATTTCAAATCACCCTCCACTCGAGAAACTATTGTTTTTGCTTCGGAGAATTGACTTATTTTACTCGTCATGAATTGTAATAGTTGTTTTATT
This sequence comes from Hydroides elegans, assembly GCA_001703475.1. Classification (NCBI taxonomy): domain Eukaryota; kingdom Metazoa; phylum Annelida; class Polychaeta; order Sabellida; family Serpulidae; genus Hydroides; species Hydroides elegans. Next base: position 20,022 of record LQRL01022665.1, read on the forward strand.
CCTAGATATTTGCATCTGAATGTCACATTAATTGAAAAAAAAAAAACATATAAACATGAAATTCCCGAAAGAGCTAAAAATAATATTTTGTTTCAGTTATTTCGTTTAGACTGGGCAGTATTAATAAAACGATAACTTATAATAATGAGATAAAATCAAATAATTTTATCTTAATTGACAGTTTTCGTAGGTTGAATTAATCTATATTCGTCATAAAAATGTAATTATTCATCAACACCTTTAGAAACTACCTTCTAACATTACAAACCTCATATAAACAGAATTGTCTCATATTAAACAAATCGATTGATTAAAATAGATTCGTCATAAATACGAGCCCAATTATGACGCGACAATATAACATATACCTCGATATATTGCGAACTTTCTTATGCGATCTACTGCGAAAAAATGCGATATTTTAATTTGTTTTATAATTTTTCTCTTGTAATGATTTTCAACACCACCACATTTTATATAATGCCTAGTTCTTTCAACTCTTTACAATGACCATCTGGTCCCAAGTGATACCCCTACCATTCATTACCAACAAGGAAATAGTAAATAAATTTCTCAGTCAGGTATTTTGAATTGAACGAAACCACTTCATAAACTTTTTACACCATCCCTTGTTCATTTAACCAATTACAACGGTTTCTGGTCTGATGCGATACCCCTTCTATTCATTGACGAAAACAGGGATATGGAAACAATGTTTGCTTCTATTATATAAAGTTTGCAAGCAATAGTCGTGCTTCAATCCTTCATAATTGTCGGGTTTATAATATAAGAAAATGAAATCCTTAAAAAAGAGTACCCTTTGCTTATAGTAGAAACGTCCATAACATGACTATTTTGATATTGCTAAAAATAATTTCCTTTCATACATTGTGTTATAGTTTACTTAGAGATTGGTGTTCGGTCTTGTATGCTATTGTTCATCTAACACAAACACACTTGTGATTACCTGTTATCACCGTGTCTACCATTTGCGATTTTTCGCGATATCCAGGTTGCTTTTCACGATATTGTTATATTGATTTATTGCAATTAATTGCATACGATCGCGATTCTTTACATGACATATCGAGATGTATCCTAATGTACATAACCAACAAAAAAATTAATTAACTTTTGATTGGTTGGTATCATTACTTTTAGAACCTATTTTTAATTTGGTAAACGTCGCCTGATGTTGAAAGGACTGTGTCATCCGGAATCATATTACGCATTTTATATTCAGACGTCGGTTTGGCGATAATTTTGTTATAATGAATGTTTAGACAATATACATAACCAACTAAAAATATGACTTATATGAAATTGATTTGCTGGTACCATTTTTTCATAGAATAAATCTTTAAATTGGTTAAACATCGCCTGATGTTGAATGGACTTAAAGAATCATATGACGAACTTAATATTCAGACGTCGGTTTGCCGTTTGCAATTTTTAGACTAATGTGAGACGTTTCCTTTTAAACATAATATTGATTTCATAATAATTAAGTGGACGTCAGTACGTAAAAACTACATGATCAGTATGATCTAGTAATTGTTTGCTGAGAAGATATAATCTAAGTTAAAACATAGTTTTACTTAGCAAACGCGAAATGAAAAAAAAAATATGTTTAAACATTTTAAAATGCGTTTCTGTGGTTACGCACTGGTATTTATATGCTGTAGTAATTCACATATATAGTAATAAATAAAAACTGAGAGCATTTACTGCTTTGTATGGTGAGTAATATGTCGTTTATAGCATTTTTAGTCGTGATTGATACTTATACTTTGTCTGGTAGGTTCTTGTCGATCATGAGTATAGGATCGTGACACATAATTCAGGGAGAAACCCGGGTGTTTGTTGAAAATTACACCCAAACACATAAAGGAAATTTATTTAATACCGTCACAATCATGATATAAGTAATGGTAATCGAATTGAAACCAATCCGCTTCTCCTTGTTATACTGTAACTTTGGGAAAAGTCATATATAAAAGTTTGCATAATTGGTATAATTTCCGACTTTCGGTATAATTTAAAAAAAATCAAATTAAACACAATTATACTCTGCTACATGCCTAATAGGTTCGGGTACTCGATCCGAAATTTTTTGTTTGGGTAAAAAAGGCAAATATCGGGACTAAATTACTTGGGATACCCGACACATCCGTAACACACATTTTCATAATATAATAATTTTACCTTGGCCATTTCAACTTCATTTGATCACACACGGCAGCCGCCGTTTGCTCTAATCTCCCTAATTCGCGCATGCAGTCACCAAATGATTCTTTGGTGCAGTGTTGCTTGTGCATCCACTCTGCACATACACTCAGTCCTAGGCGCACGTTTGCTATGAATCTTAGCTTCTCAATGGTGTCTAAAGAGTCAGAGAGTCGAGACCGACTGAGTAAGTTGGAGGCAAAGCAAAGGGCTCTTGCACTGGTAGTGCTGCGTTGGTATTGACCGAGTAACGAGTCCTATAAAAGGAAAAAAACATAATCTAGCTCAATGATCGTGCATGGCCAATTATGCAAATTTATTTGCAATGTTGGTACAATTAGCAATTTGTATCATTTCTTTCAACGAACATGTGTACAACCAGACAATGAAACAGATGTAAAACTATTATCACAAATACATAAATAAATAATTGTACAGCTTATATTTGATTATAGTGTGAAGAATTACAATTCCAGCTCAACAATTACCAAAACTCACCTCAATGCAGTTCATAAACAGAAGGCACAGCTTCAAGGCATGCTTGCCGTCGTCCCCTAGCACACGCTCGCCCTTGCGAAAAAAGGTGTTTAAGTGGTCTCGAACTTGATCCATGCTATGACCGAAAGAAACAGTTTTGAATGAGTTAATGACGTTTCGATTCATTCAATTATATCTAATGCTGGCAACTAATATTCTATCTTACATAAAGTATAAATTACAGCAAAAGTGCCCTTATATGCTGTAATATGAAAATATCTATCAAATTATTGATAACGCGACACAACTTTTCACCATTTGAAATAAAGTAATGTCATTGGCTAGCATGTCATATGTAGTTTCTAGGTTATTTGTCATTCACCTAAGTTGCAGGAAGGCATTTGCACGTGCGGAATCGTTAAGCTTTATTCATTTTTGATATAAACATAAAATATTACTTGCAACAATTGATCAAACATTCGGTTAGTATATCTCTATTGAAGCGCGCGAGGTCTTTTACTTTCATGCAATTTCAAGGGGATTGATTTTTATAATTACACAGAATATCTGTATCTATCAAAACATATACCATAATCACATGTGAATAACTCGCAGCGGTGTATAACCAATACCCGACTTCCCCAATTGGTGAATTATGAAATAAAAGATATGTGTATAATCCGCACCGGTGTACTTCTCACACCCTGTTGATCATATTTATATTAAAATATCATTTCTCAGTAATTCTTTATCCCTCGCCCAAAATATGGTTGATTATGATGCAAAGCAAACAACATCATCCACATTGAAATGGATATGTTATAAATTCATTTAAGGTTAATGTGAAAAAAGGCCGATAGATTTGAGTAAATTAATTATATATTTTGAATAAAAATATAGGACTCTATAGGAATCGTTCTTGTTCTTTAAATTGGTGTGTTACAAAGACCGTTGTTTAACCAACACTCGGGTGTTTTGTTTGTAAAATCGGTGGATAATTACGGTAACTGTAATTTGATTATATTTCAAAATATTGAGTTATGATTTTCATTGAAAACTTATTCTAGAACTGTTTTTATTCTTATATTGTATATTGTTGGTACAAACGTTGTCATTTTGCATTTGCAGTTTTAGCTTATATGCCCATAATCACGTGACCGAATGTCACAGAAATGACCACAATTTGCATTCAAATATAAGGAACTTTTTAAAAAATCAAACAGTAATCCACTGATCTACTAAAATATTCAGACATCGGTTGAGCCTTAACTAATAAATACGGACTGACGGATAATCAGTCGGATATCAAACACAAATAAGTATCATCCTAAGCATGGGGTTCTACTTTAATAGCACTGTGTTACTGAGTTTCTGATATTTGATAAATTTTGAAATGATAATGTATGCTCACTCAAATGATTTTCTGCTTTATTTTCTTGTAATCAATCCGCCAAAATGATATTAACATCGAATTACATCTTCAATCGTGACAATTGTAGAAATTAACATATAAATTCCATAGAAGAAATATTTGTTGCTATTATTAATCCTTTTTCGAAGTGCATCTGTTACAAACATATGAATTAATGTGAGTATGACTTTGTTCTTTTCATTCATAATTTAACAATGAAACAGTATATAATAATAGAAATGTGTCCGTCGGAGCACGAATGGCCTGCTACTCTTAATTAAGTCAAGCCGCCATAGGTCAAATATGCATAAGGCATAGACATTAAACATAGGTAACATACATGCAAAGCCCCTAACCTATGATATATACATATTTATAATGAATATATGTCTATTAAAATATTAGGTAAAATGTGTTTCCTTCTCACAACGTCGTTCTCACAACGTCGTTCTCATACCGTTTTCTTTACAACATCACGATATATGCAAACTATTTGTCTGTGTTCCATGTAGTTCCCATGTAGTTTCGACCATATTCGTATCCTATAAACCGAAACCTCGACATTGCCCCTCTGCAATAAGTATGCCTTAACTCTGTGAAGTGTCAACACTGTATGCAAACAAAAACCTACGCGTCAACAATATTATAATAATATCGTTATCACATTTGCTTGTTACAAGGTATGCACATAAGCATTCGCATTTCGCCAATGGCGAAGGTGATATCCATTTGGCGAAGGTAAAGCGAAACACCTTCGCCAAATTGGCGAAGGCAAAGTTTTGGTGGAATTCATAATCTTGTCGAACAAATATTTTCGTATAAAATTTTCAAAGAGTAGATTTTTGCTCGCGCCTCCGGCGCTCGATTGACTAACAATATTATAGAATTCGTTATGGAAATAAATATTTTGAATAGGAATTCATCATGTATTGCATACAAGTACCAGTCGCATGTAAAATTTGCTATTACCAATATCGTTAAAATTAGGGTGACCAACCCAAGGGTAATTAGGGAAAAACATGGAAATTCAAAATCCCGTTTTCAATCAGGAGAAATCAACATTTTTGACAATTTCAGAGAATTTTATTATAAATTACAATCACGGAATTTCGTTAAGGCATTTATTTGTTATTTTTATAATTTCTTAAACGAAAATCGCTCGCTCGAAAAAACTTTTTCTAAACGTTGGTTGGCGACGTCGGCTCCTGGATGTTAACTAAATATAGCTATTGCTATAGCTATTGCGTGTTATAAAGTACAAGTTTAAATTGGGCCAGTACTAGTCTTTAATCATGGAAAAATAGGGGAATCCGGGAATTCGAAACTGATTGGAGACAGTTTACCCTGTAAAATTTGAAATTGTCTGCTTCTGATATTTAATTCCATGGTTCTTTGCAAATGATTTGTGTATTCTTCGTTCACCAAAGACCTATAAGCAAACCTTTTACACTCTAGTAATGTATTTGGTGATACATTTCCTTAAGAAAGTTTGGTCGCGCCTTAGGCATGTAATGCTATAGCACAAGTGAACCAATAATATATGGTATGGTCATACCATTGGGCGACTAATTTGTCGATCGCGACCATCAACAATCGGCTGTGACCAAGCCCGTAGATAGTGTTGGTCAGGATTAGTAGAAAAGTCAAAAACTATAAAGGGAAAAAGGCGAAGGTGATTTTGTGATCTTTACAAATTTGGCGAAGGGAAACAGAGTTTGGCGAATGTGAATCAAAAGTCCTTCGCCAAATTAGCGAAGGTAAAAAAATGTTTATGTGCGACCCTGCTTGTATGATATGGGATTCGAACCTGAGACCTTTGGAGAATGATGCTCTACCGCTGAGCTACAGTCCAATTTTTAATATATATGAACATGCAACCTTTTAAACATAGTGAGAATCATGTCGCATAACTTGACTAACTTGACCCTGTTATTCATAGACTTACGGTTTCGATATGAAAACAAACAGAAACCAGCCTATGAATATGATTTCCTATTGCTTCATGAACAAAGTCTTAATCCAGATTTGAACCAGGGACCTCTAGCTCGATAGGCAGATACGTTACCGTCTACGCTATGTCGCGCCGCTGTGTAACACATATGACTATATTATGTGCTTTGTGACATGTTTTATATGCAAAGGACAAGGTTTTATGCCAACACAGTCAGGCTAAGTATATTCAATTGAAATCATTTTTTTGTTTCGGTGTCGGGACATGCCATATTTCTTTGTCTGTGGGCTGTCCCCTTTATTTCTCAAATTAAGATAACAATAGCCCCAATATTACAATAGTATCAGTGAAATGAAGCTGAACATTATTTCATTTTAGAATATCTCATTTTATCTTAAAATCGAGAGTGTAACGCAAAATATATCCGTTTACCATATGCATATGTCATTTGTTTCATATTAAAGTACAATTGTTACGTATTGTTTTCCATTATTAACTTGTATTAGAGAACTACCATAGACTCTTACACGGATTGACTACCACACACATTCTCATTGCTAAAAAAAGAATTTCTAAAATGCTCAAGTATTATCTGTTTCTAGAATGTTCATATATTGATTCTACTTTGCGTTAAATAGCTGATCTTAAAGATTGTTTTTGTTAATAGTGATTCTTAATTGTACTTCAGATTATATTTATTTAACACTAAAGTTACCTCCATGGAATCTTGTTGACCATAAAAGCCACTTTACTATAAGAAAAATAAGCGTTTCTGCTTTATTACTATTTCCAAATATCCCTAAAAATCCCTAAAAATCCCTAACTGTAATGCAGTTAGGATTCAAATATTTGAGCATTTGTTTTGTATTTTTACAGTTCCAGGACAATTTGCAAAGAGGTGTTATATGGTTTCTTTCTCATCGCAATATCTACAATGATCCACGTGCCCTGTAGATGAGGATAACTTTATGGTGATTTTTTGGTTGCATTTCGTATGTAAAAAATATTATCACTGACCGAAAAGCTATTTCAAAATTGGATGCAGGTCGGGGACTTGACATATTCTTTTAATTTTTCTATGTCTAATGTATTTTTTGCGGTTTTTGTATTTATAAGTGACCTAATTGAATTTGTACTCAGTTATCTACTTAAACATTTAAAAGGAGCGCCTATAGGTTATCGGTAGGATACTAGGACATTTTTTTGTCAAAATATAAAAATAATATTTCAAAATTCTCATTCGGACGGTTTCATTAAACTTCCATGCACACATATATTTCCGTGTGAATTCGTCAGGTTGGCAAAAATAACCATTTCATTCCCTTAAACTTCAGTTTGATGAATTTATGTTGAAAATGCTATTTTCATTGGCATAGTTTAATTACATTAAAAACAATGCATTAAAAAATTTAGAAGAAAGTCTCCTGTGCAAATTAAGCCAAAATAACATTCAAATTTGCTCAAACAATGTTGATTCCTAAAATCGTTGATTATAAACTTTAAAGCCTTTTTCGCGAAAATATACAAATGACATTTTAAAATGCTTGATCGGGCAGTTTTATTAAAATTCTAGGCATATACATATTTTTTGTCTTTATTTTATAAACATTCCTAGGATCGATCAATGTAAGAGTCTCATTTTTCCGTTTGTCCCTCCGCAAGCCTTAAGCTTGTACGTCAAATTCCAACATATTGAAGCCTAAGATTGAGCTCATCACTTTTTTTCATAAGGCGGACTTCTAATTTACTAATGGCTCTAAACTATTTTCTACAACGATTTGAAGAAATTCAACATATTATTGAATAAATCAATATTTAGCTTATACATAAACAAAGTTAAGCTTGGTCTGTAAAATAAAACATGCATGTTCATCGTACATAGTACAGAAGGAAAATACCATTAAGGATGCATCAACATAAAACCCTCACTACTTTGTACTGAAATTGATACATTTAACTATTTTTTTTCAACATGAAACCCTGATTAGATAAACGTTGAATCATGCTCACAATGTACATGTATACATAATAAATTATAGTTGTTTCGTCACAGAAAAGATGTGAAACAGCGATTAGAATGAATCAGCACAAAACCTTGCCTTAACCAAACACTAATTCAATATCACATTAGATTTTTATCTGAATCCTTCATAGAAAAGTCCGAGTACAAAATACCTCGTATCGAGTCAAGTTCATATATTAGGGGTGTGACAATTCGACGAGAATATGGTTCGGTCCGGTTCAATTTTATGCAAAACTTTGGTTTGGTTTACCGATTTTGAAATCATAAACAAACGTATAAGTTAACCATGCTTGAATTTAAAAAAACCTATTGCTCATAATCAACAACTTCAATTATCACATTTGATGCGCAATCATACATATTTTCATAGCCTCATCCAACTCGATGTTTTGTTATGTAGAATTTAAGAAACGTGGATCGTGTGCGAGAGACCAATGATACTTGTATTCGTAATTCTAACTGCATTTAAACAAGAAATTCAGCATACTGCGATGATTTTGTTGTGAAACGTAAATTTGGCACCTCACATATCTTTAACGGGTATCGTTTTATTTAGATAAAAACCTTCAATCATTCAACTCAATCATTGGTGCAGCTTAACATAAGCGCCTTTATGACCAATCCACAAGATCAAACCATTGATACACATTTAGTTTGAGTCTTATTATTAGTCCTGAGTATGTATTGCTGGTTTTTGTTTGTTCGTTATCCCAAGTAAAGTAATCCTAATCGAATCCATGATGACGCACGACTTTAGACCTTTGCTTGCATGCTCCAAAAAGTCGTATACATAAAGTACCAAAACGGGACCGGCACATATATTCACATACAGACGGGCGGGATGACAAGCTGAATCCCATATTCTTTCTTTTCATGGGGGATAATACATAAGTATTATATTCAGTAACTATTAATAATACAAAATTCTTACTTTGAGCGCAATAGCAACTGTAGTAAAAACGAGCGCACGGCAGGTGTCAGGTCAATGGTGTCATTGTACACAGAAAAATTCCTTGATAATAACCTTCCATCGTATTTGGGTTCAAACCCGGGGGGTTTTGTGATATAGTCGAGTAGTTTCACTATCACTGGATCACTTGGGGGCTCTTCTCCGGCGAAGCAAAGGCGAGACACGATTTCAACAAAGAACGAGTTGCAGCTTTGTTTGTAGGCTTTGTATGCTGCATACTCTTTGCTGAAAAATAAAGTGGTTTCATTTAAATGAAATCCTGTGTTTTCTTTGACTTGTAGCTCCCTAATTCCATTCATTGTTTATTTCCACAGCTTCTACACAATTATTTTATCGCGTATAATATACATGTCCTGTACCAGGAATCTGAGGTGCTACAATCTTTTCCAAAATATGATGGAACAATTTGCCTATTTCCAAATTTCGTGAGAAACGTTTGGAGACAAAATGTTCATAGCTATCTGACTAGCCTTGATTACAATTTTACATTGGTGGATAGGAATCGGGCTACTTCCTATCGAAAAAAATAAAGTATTAATTTTAATTCAGCAATAAAAATGAAGAGATTAAAAGCATTTGATTGATGAATGATGATTATCATTATTATGATTGATGATTATCATGCATCAAAGCGATTAAAATATGAATTAGGTTGTGTGAATGTTGGGTGGTCTTGCTAATTTCTTTATGACTCAAACACGATTTTAAATGAAATAGGAAATAATCTTAATGATGAATCTCTGAACGGATTGAACAGATAATATTATGTATACATTATGTACCCATCATGGCAATGAGAAGATAAAAGGGGACTGTGAGATGAAAATACAGTTTAATCATTGCACCGTTTCATCGAGACAAACAGCACGCATCGATTCAAATGTTTCAGGAGTTTCACAAAAATATGTAAAAAGTTACCTCAACCAAACAAACCAAAGTCAAATCTTTATATGATGTCAAAAACTATCAATTTTCAAATATTTAGAGACGACTGCAGCTTCATAGAATCATGGCATAGTATACATATATTTTATTGAATCTAAACTGCTTCCCAGTTTCGCTATCACGTGTACCTCTATTCATTGTCATCTACTGGTATGTGTCGTAAGCAAACGTTTACGCAATTTTCAGAATCCTCGACAAAATTAAAACTCAACATATATATCTTCAAGTTATTGAATGCAAATAGGAAAACAAGAGCATACCTATTTATATTATCCTGTCGTGGAGGCTTGATATTTTGAGGATATTCTTCTCTACATGCAGGACATTCCTGATTGCTTACAAGCAGACCGTGTTCCTCGATGCACGTCAAACATACCTCATGTTTGCCTTCGCATGGCATCTTCACCATGGATTCCATGAGGTTCTCACATTTAACGCATTTCTTTAGCTCTCTGTTTTGCAACATGTATAACCATTTTAATGTTTTGAATTAATTAATTGGTTTGACATTTTAAAAACATATTTACATGGTAAGTTATGGAATTATGCGCGTAATAAAGTATCTCACCATAAACGAAATGTACCAACTGTAACTGCAATGAATGAGATTGAAAGCGTCTTTAAGATAAAGTGACGTAGCTACAAATTGTTAGGAAATTGTGAAAAAAACACCTCTAATATATTTATGTAAGAAGTGTGTCTAAATTAACTCTATTTTATAGTGCTGAAATTATAAATAACAATATTAGAATACTGTTTATGTATAACGAGCTATACGGAGTTGAAATAATAAAATGAAAATAAAGTGAAAGGCCTCGATGATGAGACAAACATAATGATACAAACTGTCACGTATTAGAAAGCATATGAGAAAGGGAAAGAACTGGGCTATCTGCGCGCATATGGTACTGAGTAGAAGAAATATATTCATGAGTCTAACAAAAACGCACTTCCGAATATACAAGTAATTATAAGTGCAAAATATGTTGTAAGCGATAATCCTGAAAAGGACTGATCCGAAAGAAACAAATTTATATAGCTAAATGAAAAATATATATTCCGTTTCTAATTACTCTGCAATTATTGTGGTTCGATTTTGTTATTTGTTTTTATTTATTGAAATCTAGCTAACCATAGAAAATGTAGATGTGAACATAGAAAGGTCATTTAAGGTTTAAGAAAAAACCGCGAAATGGGAAAATGTAAAGTCTTCATTACTATTCGCAACCTCTATATAAACACTAGATAATCATATATATGAGACTTTAAACAACCAAGACGAGATAAAATTAAGAAAAAAAAATCAAGTATTTAGAAATTATCTGAGTAAAAGATATAAAACAAGTATAAGTATCCGTCGCAAAGAATAATATATACGCAAAATTACTTTCTGTACCAATGCGCGCAGGCGGCTTCGATGCTTTGAGTACCGAGCATCTATGCAGAAATCTCCTAGAGGTGAAAAAAAGTATCTCACCAACATTTGTATATTATAAAATACAAGACGGTCGCAGGACAAATTCCTCCAGAACTTTCGCTCTCATGAACATCCAATCTTTTGCACTGACAAGAACCTTTTCCCTAATCAATTTCTGGTTATTTTACATAAGTTTTATTTTAGAAAATGAGTAACTATGGCGATGAACCAAGTCATGTTTAAGTGCAATTGAAATCACTAGTGTCGGGCATTTTCAATTGCAGATGTGTTATTTCGACTAAAACAATATCAATAAGGCAACGAATCATATCCTAATTTAAGACCATTCAAGTAACTCAACAAAGGTCAATGTGCTTCAGACTTGTTTGCAATTATTTTATTGTAACAAGAAAGAAACAAAATCATGCATTTAAAGCATCCCATTTTATTATACCTAATCCTATTATCTAATTTAGGCTTAGCAGGTACAGATGAATTGATCAGAGCTATAAATAAGACTTTATTGCAATATATTATTAGATGTGTTAACAGTCTATATGTGTAATATGTATGACTAAATTTTAGCGTGAAATTACGATCGTCTAGCTTTCCAAAATTCTCAAAAGTGCTAGAATGATTTTAAAGTAGTATAACAGCGATAGAACTTTTGAGCAAAATAAAATTCTAAAACTACTGAAAAGTGCCATACGCTTTAGCAAGCACATTTCCATGCTATGCACACACTGAGTTGAACCAAATTTTCCCTGATGGCATATTTATGATGAAAGCACACAATGACCATCAACTTTAGATGTAAAAGGTACAATGCAGATAAAGAAACTAAAGAAAAACGCGTGTATAATTTTTCAAGGACACTCATCCCCATCAATTGTTCGACTGTTTACGAGGAAAACATTCGCGTGGTTAGTGTACATTGGAATAATTTTAAATATAATAAAAAAAAACGCAAACCTTTGCGAACTAGATAATTCCTTTTAACCTTGTTTTGCTTTTTCAGTTGGAATATTTAAATAGATTAATATTTTGGAAAAGTTAGATAGACACAATTATATGTTGATTTTGCCTGGTCAATTCCAGACTATGTCTGAAAATAAAGGCAATGTTGAAATACGCTGATTACACAGATTGACAGTAACAAATATATTGCATTTGAAAACACATAGTTCAGAAAACCCGAAACTGACCAGGGATGTCTGTTTATGTCCTTGAAAAAAGAACGGAATGTTCAGAGAAGGTGTGCTCCTACATCCGATCAAGAGTAGGAATTGTTAGACTCACACGTATTTTATCGAGAGAGCATAGCAAGGCACAAAAAGAAAGGATATTAAAATAAAAATACCCAAAGTAGTAGGTAAAGCTCCTCTTCGTACATATTTCGAGGAATCTTTCCAGATTTGTAAATGTCACCTCGGTTTTGAAGTCAGCATCATCACCCAATAACTGTTTCAACAAATACAAAGTTAGCCTTTTAAGTTGAATGTATGATTAACAAGTTGGACTTAAGTTTGTGTTTTAAAGAGTTAAATTCAAACCTTGAAGTTCAAGCTTAATAAATCAATGCAACTTACAAAAACCATACCTTAAAGAGCTTGAAACAAAGATCAACTGTAATTATGTTTGTCGCTTGGGTGGTATCCGCACAAACCCAACCGACGTAAAGTTGCAAGGCACAAATCCTATTCCACATGTACCTGTGACAAAATATGATGAAATATATCATAATTATGTGAGGTGGTTTAAAGGTCTCAAAATTTGTAGTGACATTAGGAACAGCGAAAAATATATTGCTGTCCATTTTTAAACGAATGGCAAAGTATAACTTAGGGATAAGGATAAGATAATTAGAAAAAAATAAAAACGATAATCTTTGATCCTACATGCGACAGTCGTGAAAACCATTAACATAAAATATATATACTAAAATAAAAAATATTTCTAATACCGGTAGCTCACCAAAAAGGCGGGGAGTTGTTATTCATAAAGATAAAGAAAATTATTGTTTGCCTCGTGATTTTATGAATGATTATTTTGTTAAATAGTTTTATAAAATTATTCTTTACATGCTTTGTGTGTATTTGAATATGTTATGCTAGCGATCAATCACAACGAATTCGAGCAAATACTCATTATGTCCTTATCTTGAGTCGTGACATTTTTTAACACAAGACATTATTCTTGTCTCGTACTATTTACATTAACTTATGCTGCTCCTTAACAATGAACCATACATATTGAACAAGCCATCGTAAAGGGCTAAGCCCCCAACCTCCTACCCTCGGGAATCATTACCTGTACTACTTTTTTCACTCCCTGTTATATTTCCTCTGTTACTATCTATATTTTGATTCTCTCATTTTTTCATTGATGCCTCAAATATATAGCTATTCGATTTGCAAATGAACATCAAATTGAATTTATGTGGTTCTTATATTCTAAATAGTTCAATAGAACACCCAAACATTTTCAATTAGCTCAACAAAATGTAATAAGCAGAAAAAAAATAAATATTCATTTTCGTTTATCTATGTATTCATGTTTATAACAAACTGTCAGAAATTGGCATAACATATTATATATTTTCCTTACCTGAAAAAATGATTATTATGCACTTCCTCCACTTGTGACGAAATAATTCAATTGTTATGCAACTTGAACAATGGATTTATTACGTCACAAGAATACTTTTCCCTAGTTATTGTTGCGAAGCATAATTGTCACACCTCAATTGTTTGCGTCATATTTCCTCCCAAAAAATGCAAATTTTGAGTTTTAAAGCCAGATTCCTAACGTATCATTTTTTGAATAGAAAAAAAATAAAAAGGTCGGGCACATACCTTATAACTTTCACACATTCCTTTCCACTGATGTTTATAGCTAAATGCTACCGTTTTAGTGCTACGCCTTGACTTTTTTGTCACTTTTTCGGTCCAAAAAATTAACCCGTTTTAATAGCCCCCTCCGGGGCCCCTAGGCCCCGGTTGGGGGCTATCCAAACAATCCACAGGAAACTGCGTACGAATTCGGATTCCTGTGCAGGAATCGAAGGATGCATTGGCCCCCTAAAGAGTCACTGGTGTACATACGTCTACTATCGACCCTCTTAAATTATAACTGTCTACTATCGACCCTCTTAAATTATATATATATTTCAAATGTGTTAATTAAGGATTTATTTTTACATATTGATTTTTTCATGCCAACATATATGTTGAACAGAGTATAATTGCATTAAAGAACCAAAGCTTGATTTTTAAATGACTTTCTTAACAGAGCTATTAATTAACTGTTTAAATAGATAAATAACATTAAAGCCATACCTTAAGGGCTTATCCCCCCCCCAAAGAATCGCTTGTCCTCACTTTCTAAAGAGTAAAGAATGAATAGAAATAAAGTATATGTGTTGTGAGCGTGTGTTTACTTATTGTTTAGGATGGAGGGGAGGGAGTTATGCTATATTTCAAAACTGTCAGTTAGATCAGCTTGGGTCGTTCGTCTCCTGGCGCTTTTGTGTTTCATTTCACGTATTAGCTCTTATATTTGGTTGGTATTAATTCAAGAGTTTGAAGAATAAACATGAATAATATCTATCCAGCTAATATATATTTTGTATATGATATGTTACCTTTAACTCTATGTTTTTACCCCTTAACCCCATTGTCCCCTTACGCCATTGGGTATTTTCAAGCATGACCCCATACCTAGCCTCAAACCCCAAGTTTTGTTCTCTCACGATCGCCTGACGTCACTGGATAGATTAACTTAAACCTGATCCCCTCATCTACTTACTCACAGTGTTGTTCTTTCACTATTCGTAACGCCACTGGGTACCCAAACCCTTATTCTCCTCATCCACAAACCCCTAGAGTTGTTTCCTCATGGCATCCTAACGCTTCGGTTATATCAATATTTTTTATGTGTGTTCATAATCCCATTATCAAAATCCTGAGATGAAAATAATTGAATCAGATTTGATTTAGTTGAACAAATCATTACACATAGCTAGTTTCTACAGTACCGAGTCAGACGTGGATGGAAATCGTATTTTAATAGTAGTTGTGTAAAGGGTTGTTATAAGATATGATATGATTAAATATTTATATCATGTATTACATTTATTTTCTAATACAGAATCTTTCAAAAGTCTATTGGCTGCTAAATATTGAAATGATGCATCATTATAAACAAAATATTTAACTAATTTGCACCACGATTTGAGACGCCAAGTGAAAGTAAGCGAAACTGAATTGGAGGGAAGTTGTAGGTTCAGAGTCTGGTTAGAATATCCTAAATTAAGTTGCACTTCCTTAAATCATAATTTTTTTTTTCAAATAAATTGCATTTATCTATCTTTATTGCTAATAAGAGTGCTATAGGAGCGTTTAAATATATCTCATACAAGGCGTTTCGTCGCTTAGTCTGTTATATCATTTTATTGCATGGTTGAAGTATTTTACAGGGCATAACCACCCGGTCATTATCTTTTGTGATAATGCCCGGGTGCGTAGTTATTGTATGTTTTTGTTTAAAAAAATAAAGATGGCTTTTTCATTTCAATAAAATAAAATTGCCCCTGTTAGGATTTGAACCCCGACCGCCCAGGTGCCGCTTTGGCGCCTGTTGCATATGGGCACATTCTCTACTCTATTAGCATATTCACGAGTACGTAATGACAACTGTCTTGGTTGTAGGACACACACGCTCGGCCACTCAGTACTCGGTGAACTTGACCTAGTATTGTTATTGTGACGTCAAAATTCAAATTCTACGTAATGAAATATTGTTTACTGCAGTTACTGAAAAGAATGTGACAGGTTAACACACATGTTTATGAAATTGGAACAAATAAGTTTATATAGCTGTATTTGAACTTATAAAGTTAATAAACCGAACGCTAATAAAAGTATAAGCATGTTCCTAGCCTGGAATTAGAACAGCATTGAAAAGGGACTGAAATATGCTTGATATTAACATAAAAGGAATAAAACTTCAGGATTGGTGATGAAATATAAGCATTGAAATGATGATGTGAAAAATTAAGTTAATATTGATGAAGCATTAATGGATAGAATCGACGAAATGCCAAGTTTAAAGCAGATGTATGGAGTGATTAATGACTTGGAAAATTGTGAATATAATGCATTCAAAAGGGCGAAGAAACTGAATGTGTCTATAACCAAATACGACCAAACTGAAAGAATATGTCCGAAGACTCTTTCGAATAACATCAAGTGACTTCGAATAACATCAAGTGACTTCGTATTCTTATATCGTCATAAACCGACAGACCTGTTTCGAAAACACTATTCGAAAAGGTAGGGAGATTGTTTCAAAAATAGCCGTTTAACGCAACGTTACGTAAAGTTACGCAAACGTTACGCAAATATAGTTCACGCTACAAACTCGAAAAAGTGTTCGAAAAATGCGGAAATCCATGCAATAAAAGGAACAAAAACCTCAGGATCCTAATCAAAATGGTTATTGGCCCTCGGGATAGGGAAAAGTAATGCCCGCGCCCTTCGGGCTTGGGCATTACTTTTTCCTATCCCTCGGGCCAATAACCATTTTGATTAGGCTTGGGCTTGGGGTGGAAATAACATTTGCATTTTTTCACCTCCTGGCGAGTGTAAATCTTTGCTGGCGAGTGTAAAATTTGAGAATTAACTTATTTTCACCCCTGACATAACATTGACAAAACACGTTAAATTCGCGATCGTACATAGGGGTTCGCGTGATTAAAGAAACGCAAAAATATATTTTTCTTCGTTTTTCATGTCAATAAATATTATGGACGTGAAAAAGTATAAAGGCAACTGAAAACTAAAGGGTATTTTATTAATACACCATAATTCAATCTTAGGTTATTCAAGAATAATGCACTAGTCAATCATGGGTATCTATTTTTTTTGTCATTTCTTAACTTATTAGAAAAAAATCTTGTCACATGAACCGAAAGTATCATTTATTCTGTTACCTGCATTCATGTAGAGTATGCCTACATATTTCGCCAAATGGATGCATATCAACGGGTTGATGTAAACTAATGTCGAGCATGCGCTCTATATGTAGGCGATAATGATCCACGTGCTCCAGCCACGTGTCCCTTGTCGATTGCTCTTTGAACGTGTCTTTTTTAGGGGTGAGGTTCTCGAGCAAAAAGATCAGCGCTTGCACATCTAGTGTCTACAACACATAATAACATAGTGAGTTTGTTGAACGTAAAAATATATGTCAATCATTTGTGTGTTCACTGCAAACCTCGGGGTTCGAATTCGATCATTTTCGCGTACTGTTTAAAAACATGATGACAATATCGATTATACGGATAATAGGCGTATTATTATTTTACAAATCATTAATATGATTGTAACGAAAAGACGAAAAAAAAAAACATTTCTGTGGCCACACTAAAACGATTCTCCGTCTTGTTACCACCGGGTCCGGGCAGAGTTGCACGGCCTCGGCAAACAGTTCACGGTGACTGAGTATCGGCAAAGAGGAAGTGAATGTCGGTTTCAGTCAGGTCAAGGTCATTTAAGGAGTCCAGGTTGATGAGGGTGAAGGAGAGAGAGAGAGAGAGAGAGAGGAGAGAGAGAATATATTGAAAACCATAACACTTACCATTTTATTGGCGGCACTAAACCGAGTCTCCGTCTTGTTATTCTCGGCGATGCCAGCCACTAGGCCCGGGTAGAGTTGCACGGCTTCAGCAAATTATTTCAGGCGACTGTGGGTGTCGGCGAAAAGGAAGTGATGGTCGGTTTCGGTCAGGGCAAGGTCGTTTTAGATGGCCATGAAAATAAGGGGAGAGAAAGGAGAGAGAGAGAGAGAGAGAGGTGAGAAAAAGAGGGGGAGGGGAGGAGAGAGAATATAATGACAACCATAACACTTACCATTTCTTTGGCGGCACGAAACCTATTATCCGTCTTGTTATTCGCAGCGATGCCAGCAACTAGGTCCGGGCAGAGTTGCACGGCTTCCGCAAATATCTCGAGGCGACTGTGGGTGTCGGCGAAAACGAAATGAAGGGAGAGGGGGAAGAGAGGGGAAGAGAGAGAGAGAGGGAGCACAGAGTAAAAAATGAAAACCATGACACTTACCATTTCTGTAGCGGCAGTGAACCGATTCTCCGTCTTGTTGCTCTTGGCTATGCCAGCCACTAGGTCGGGACAGAGTTGCACTGCTTCGGCAAACAGTTCCAGGCGACTGTGGGTGTCGGCGAAAAGGAAGTGAAGGTCGGTCTCGCTCAAGTCTATGTCATTTGATGAGGCTAGGTTGGTAAGGGTGTCTTCGATCAGCTGTTATTTACAAAATTAGCAATTAAACCATTTTACAATACAGATCAGTTTTGTATTGTTTTTATACATAGGGACGTTGCAAATAATATACCCTCTCCTCACTCATTGCGGAACCTTCTGCAATACACCAACAGTAAATTTTAATAAGGCCAATATCTTAAACTATTATTCAAATCCCAGTGACTATAGCTGATGCATTGTTTGAGAAGGGATTCTGTATAAATACAATTATAAAGAATTACAATAGTCAAAACGTTTGAAACAAAATCTAAAAATTGATAATCTTGATGATGCACTACAAAGAAACGGAACGCTTATCTTTTTTCCCTTTTCATATCATTAAATAAAATCAAGTTTCATTTTAATTTGAAGAAAAGTCTTTATGTTTGTTGATGATGATTTTTTTAAAATCGGCTGAAAATACATTTTTTAAGTTTTGACTGAAATCAAATTTTATTTGTAGCATAAATGGAAGATAGGCCGTAACAAAACTTGTAACTGATAAACCGATAAAAAATAGTTCACATAAATCAACTACCATTTGGGTGAATGCATACCTACACACGTGTGTACGATTTCTTATAAAAATAAACGCAAATAATTTCTATTTTGTCGCGATTCTTTTTAAAATGTCGGAAAAAAATGAAATATGGAAGTCGTAAAATGCGTTTTTCAGTCGTAAAAAAGCCGTATTTTGTATGGTGCCAGTAAACAAAGCTCTTTTGTATCGAAGATGAGAAAGTAAACAAATTTTGCACGAGTCGGATCACTTCATATCTAGCCTAATCCCCTGTGTACTTAGCGTCGGTTATCTGTGAATGACTTTGTTTGCAAGGGAATTCTTATGTATAATATATTTCTTTTGAATTGCTTCAGGTCTCCAAAAATATTTATATGTTTTTATATTTGATAGTTTTTTTTAAGCTGAATAACCATGTAATTTATTAATTATAATAAAATAATTGACATTCCCCCCCCCCCCATGAAATCATTTTTTGCACGTTATCGTTATTTTAATATACATATGTTATT